>LUCH01000742.1:135954-162777 GCA_013368495.1 Paragonimus heterotremus | reverse complement strand
CCGGTGTACCGGGCGCAGGAACAGCCCTACTTCAGCTGAAGCGAGTAGGTTCATCATTCATACGTCTGAGCGGAAAAAAGAGTTGCGCATGATAATGACAAAGAGTAGTGTTAGCATTGGGATGGTTTCAAAGTGGCTGTAAACTAGTGTTATCATCATCCCCATCATCATCATCATCATCATCATCATCATAGACAGCAATACATCAGTGGTCCACACTCATGCTTAACTGTCACACAACAACGAAGGGAAAAAGCAAACCCTGTTTAGGAAGAGAGAAGAAAAGAGAAGGAGACAGGAAGGGAGCTTACTACTACGAATAGATACATTTATATTCAAACATTTAACATCACGATGCCTACACCTCTCAAACAAACAACCAAACTGTTAGTGAAATTAGGCTTCATCGCCAAGGCAACTTCCTTACGCCTTTCACTGTCCCGCGTCATTGAATGCATTCACTTCACAGACAATTCGGCCAAACAACTTTTCCGTCATTGACACTCAGTCCTGTCTATGTTGGATATTGCTGATTTACATATATACTAGTAGATGACAGCGAACGCATAACTTTGAAACCTGGAACGTTCTTAGCAAGCCATTTATAAAACGTTGTATCACAACTGAACCAATGATGTGTTTATTCAACAGTTCATCACTGTTACCTGATGCTCTACTGCAACAAAGTGGCAGCTGTATTTGCAGTTACCTTCCTTTGGCTTAACCTCTATTTCTTCCTTAATTTCAAGTTTATATTCCCATATTCTAGTGTTTATGATGAAAATAAACTTATACTTCACAGACCGAAGACTGAAACTAACCATTCTCACAAGAATTAGTTGTCCACTGGGATTATTGCATGTGATCTTGTTGACTCCAAACACCGACAACAGAATACAGTACGAACTGTCACCCATGATGTTATACAGTCCTAGGGTGGATACTATACTCGTCATGGTTTCTCTTGCCAGTATCAGCCAACGTGTATTTGAAGTCTTCAACTTGTTGCGTCGCACGAACACGAGGCGGATAAGTTGTCTTTCATTGGTGTGATACAAAATGCTCAGATGTCTCACCAGAGTTAAGACGAAGTATTCACATTGTCCACATTGATTGAAATTTCTCAACAGCCTATGTGCATGTCAAATTGGTGCGTATTGTGCGAAGGAAGTCATGCTGTTGGTTGTTTATCTGAAAGTGAACATTCTTTAACAAGCACAATATCTGTTTTTCGTTCATGAATCCCCGTCTTACTGAGACAGTAGCATTTCATGCTTACAAGGAGTGGTCAGGTTTTGTTCATTCAATAACTGCTTAGAGGTAATGAACCAATTCGAACGTCTAGCACGTAGTTGTTGTGAAACCACCCCATCATTCTTGTGGTGGTCCATCCCTTACTCGTAATTTGTCATTCTCACCATTTCAGGTGATACTCAGTTAACCATAGATTATTATGGGGCTGAAGCAAATTTTGCAACAAACCTGAGCTACTTTGTCAACTGGGGTGATGGTACTGATGTGGTTTCAAGTTCACTAGATTTCACCGAGGTGCCTCTGACATTGACTCATCGATTTGCTCGGTTGGACTACTTCGAAGCAAGTGTACTATTGGACAATCAAGTCAGTCAAATGGCGAAGTCAAGTCAAGTAAGCCCATGAAAATCGATGTCCGTTATAAGCTACGGTATTGTAAAACTATTTCAATTTCATGACATTCTTGGTGTTCACTCACACCACAAGGACGGTTTGTTCCCCTTGTGGTGTTACCAGGTAGAGATACTCAGAACATGCATCAAGTCGGCGGCCCTATTGTTACCAATCGATTTCCGTATCCACTAGTTAGCAAGTTACTTCCCAAATTCATTAGAACGTTAGTAAATGAATAATGTTCGGGACGGAGTGGAAATCCATAATTTTAGAACGACCGGTAATTCTGTTCATTAATTGCCTCCCAGTTCTGACACAGAAGCTTCGTCAAGCCAGATGAGCGGATTAATAATTTCGTGGTATGTGAAGCAATCTAGACGTGACATATACCTGTGTAGTTCAGGAGCTCCCGATATCTCTTGTGTGTGAAAAAACAGCTGTGGTTTTCCATATTTGCAGTAACTCAGAAACCAGGTTGAGGAGTGGTTGCGACTGTCTTTTGAGCAACGTTATATGGGTAAAATTTATTGGTTGGTTGTGATATCTTTCCCTTCTGCTCCAGTCTTTACTATTTTTTCCTTGTAAAGTTATGAGATCTCGTAAAACAATGGGAATGAAAATATTTTACAAGCACTAACAGAAAACTCGAGAATTCTAACCTTTGGCTTGAACAGTTTATTCTCTACTGAATTTGGCGATTACAGCGTGCTGTTAACACAAATGGATTTGTTACAGAGTTTTAAGTGAGTTGTCTTTAGACAAAACGATAACTTATGACAAATTCCACATTCAGTGAACTAAAAGATACTTAGGGTCGATCGATAAGTGACAACTAGTCGAATACAAGAGAATGTTTAGGAGTAGTAAGTGTATACCCAACATGTGCACTTAGTTTACCGGTGTTTCCATTTTAATGTCGACACCTCATCGAGCCAAGTGATAGGCCATTGGTCACAGTTATCGATGACACGACCAACATGAGAAATGAGTGCTATCTATGGATTAATTAGTTGAGATTGATCCTGCTCGGTAATATACTCGACATGCTATGGAGAGTGCATTCTATTTGTTGTTGACGTAAACGACAAAACGTTTCGGCACAGTCAATATTGCAACGTTTTCCTTCATATAGTGAGTGTTTTTGAGGCAATTCACACACAAAACAAGGTGGAACAATTACTATTAACGACGCAAACAATTATATAGATGTTGTAACAAGCGACAATTATTCACGTTTACAGGGAACATGACAGCATTAACGTTCAAACAGGCTACACATGTCTACAAATGCAATCATCAACGACCTATCGACTAAAGTCTGGAAGAAGAAAAAAAGATGCGTCAGACAAGTCGACGTCACTCGACGTTATATTCACATATGAAAACGGTAAAAGAAGGCAGCCCATTTGAATGGGGTTTATCGGGAAGAAGCCAGGAGGCACTCAGGTGGTGTCGCTATCTGGTCCTCAGGTCGGTGTACAGAGTTAACAGTTTAGGTTGTCTGGATTAGAATGATCAACAAAGCGTGCGCAATAACAGTCATCAACATAAGAAGGGAAAATATGGGATTAGAACAGGACATACAGCAATTAATCAGAACATCAAAGACAATGTTCAACCACTTACAGTAATCCGTAACAATTGACTTCTCCAATCAAATGCTTATTGGTGAACGTTTCTCGATATATTTAATTTGAAATAGATGAGCTGGTTTATAAGGTTTCACCGCAAGCAAAAACCCGAGCGAGGAAACATAATCGAATAACTTGTTTGATATAATTTTAACCTGACTCTCTTTTTTGATCTTTACTTCCGTCTTCAAGCCGTGATTTGAATTGCGATCAACTTGTATGTGAAGCGACCATGTCGATCATTGTGTTACTAGTGTAGTTGGAAGTTTGACTGAATTAACAATGATAGTTGGTCTATTCTATTTATTTGTGAGCGATATCAAATGTACCCAATTATCTCAAAAGCAAAGTACCGAGCAAAATATTACCCCGACTGGACCTACCATCAAATAGTATTCTTTCTGAAAGATATCGTAAGGATAAATGTCAGCGCGTCTAACATCTTACTGTTTTGTGTGGATATATTTGCTAGTATCAGGAAGTCACCGTCGGTTATGTCCACACACACTTAAGCTGACTGACGTTTCAAACATAGAGATCCACTTGGTTTGATCTGTAGTCTTTCGTGCATTTCCTTGTGATGTATGATTAGTTGTTCGTCTGAAAGCTTGAAGCACTGGGATAGCGCATTCATGCTTAGGATAAAACCTAATCAACCAGTTATGTTCCTCAATTCTTAAAGGCAGTTACTAAAGCGGACCCACAGAAGAGCTGATTGTTGAACGAAGAGCCTCTTGGAGCCTAAAGGTAACGTATATCAGGCAGATGAAGGTGTTAGCATGATGGACAAAACTACATGAGGTCAACTAATATTAGGCAAGCGACTGGCTGGATGAGAAGGAGAGTGAACAAGCAGGCCAAAGCTAAACTCAAAAAACTCTTACTGTGGTATCACCATCTTGTAAAATGTACACGACAGTTTCCGTAAATGGTGTGCATTCAAAACTGTTACCCTAGTTAGTAAGAACTGTCTCACTCTCTATTAGTAGTAAGGAGTTCGATGTTGAGTCTACCTAATCCCCATTCTGTCCACAAGCTAACAAGCATTCTGTCGTTTATCAGGAATGGGAGATTAGAAAGTAATTCCGTTCAGCTTGAGCTTTCAATATATGTGCTACTGTGTGGGCAGAATTCCTTCTGAGTCAGGATCTGTTCATTGTGGAACATACTGTCTAACTTGACTGGCACAGGCGTGGGGATCAACCAGATCTATGGTCTTACTGGCAACTCTCCTAACTTACATCCACGTGTCATCAGATAAGCGTGTCTGTTCTTGTATCTGACCATTGATTTTTGCCCATGTGTAAAGTCGTTGTGTTAGTAAGCTGTTTCAGAGCAAGTTAATATTCTATTTCCCACTCAATTTTTCTCTACGTCAACATTTTTATACATCCGTGAGCTGGCCAACAACTTCTACTGTTCGATCAGTACACGGGTGGACACGCATAATTTTTCGACCTTTCTTACTCATGGACCTGAAAATCGATTGACATCCTATAATCCCTCGAAGGCTGTTCGGTCATTTGGAATTCTAAGACATATCTTAGACTCAAGCTCTTTCCTTAATATAGCAGGTCGACCTTAGATTGTTCTGCCTTAAATGAAAGCACTAGGCTTCTGCCTGTTGTAGTTACTCACCACGTAACTGAAATCGCAACATGTACTTCCGAATGTTCACATACAAACACGATAGTCAACTTCTGACAAACAAAATTTCTTCCACTACCCTCTATTTAGGTGCGTTTTTATTTTCAGGTTGGCAATTTCGCTCTAGTTAGCAGTAATACTGGCACACTCGGGCAGGGGAACTAAATTGTGTAACTCAAATCAAGTGCACATTTCATTTTCCAGACAAACAAGTTCATGTGGCCGAGTTAATTCAGACAGATTGATAAAGTGAAATTCAGCGAAGTTACTAGGTCAACTTGGCACGCCCTTATATTTAAGTAGGTCAAACAGTCAGCTCATATTACTGAGCAGTGGCATATGGACTAGTGAATGAGGCTTTTCATTTTACCTCAGTTAGTGAAAGTTCGTCTATACCCATGTGTTAGAACGATTTCTGTTGAGAAAAATAAGACAGACAAATTGAACTCTCATAGTATCATACACCGTCGTTTGGTTGTCTGATCAGTGACATCAGCTTATCGTATAGCTTCGCAACTGTTCAACTTTCACACCATGATACAAATTTATTCTCGCTTTTGAAGCATAAAACTGGTAATGAGGTTTAAAGTCACCTAAACACGGTCACTCTCACTGGAAAATGGACTACAGTTTGAAGTGATTTTTCCCGTATGACTTTGTACAGGTTTCCTGAAGTTAATCTGAATCACACGACAAGATGGACAAAGTGTGAAACCACCATTTTTTTGTAATTGAATTAATTGTTTTAGCAACTTTACTTACCACGACTTCACTTAAAAACAAGATGCGTTTGACTGATGGACGTAGGGTGAAACTTTAAAGCTTAGATCAGAGCATTGTTGATCCTCTGCTCTCCTACATTGTTCATTGAATCCAATAAAGAATTGAGTATGAAGGTTTGAGGTTTACTCACAGTAAACGCAGAAGATAACTAGTTTATTTAACAAGTTGCTTATCTCATTCGGTCGGTGTCACCTTTTCCATTTTACAGATAGGTGTGTTTGCTCCTTTCACTGCCGTGAATCTTCGGATTATTGACATGAACATTCCAACTGTACCCAATCAGACAAAGTTCGTGGCTGGGGTTCCTGTTCAGCTGTCAGTTTCTGCCGTAAACCGTTTAGACAATGTGGCTGAAACGACATTTACGATCGTATATCTGTCCACCGGGCAGTCGGTCTATCTAAATCGCACGATGTCTTCTAACCGAACGTTTATATTCACAGAGGTATGTGGACACGAGTAAAACACCATATTTGTAAAATCATTACTGTACAAGTGACTCTTTAGTTTTGCATTTATCCCAAGATTGTGTAAGACTTTTGATCGTATTTATACTGTCAAACAGATCGTATTTGAAAGAAAATAAACTTACGTGTTTTGACAACCACAGTGGCCTACAAAAAGTATCTCTTCTAGGACGACGAAGAGAATAATGTCAGCTCAGTTTGCTTTTGTTTTATAAACGGAAGGCGAAACTACCATCATTAGAACGCTAGTTGTGTTTTCTGTCGGATGGTGAAAATCACATGCACAGCTCGACAAAACGAATGCCTATGATCTAATGCGCATACTCAAGTTAAGAAGCGCCACCGTTCTCAGGCTTAATTTGTTGCTCTAACGATCGTCGTTCACTGTTTTATCACGGCAGCTTTAGCTTTCAAAACAGCATTCACTCCTAATTAAGAATGTATGTTTCAATCGGGATTACCTTACAATTTTACGGTTTCCGTTAACAGTGTCATTCGTTAAGTAGTTTGGTAGAATTAGGATCTAATGATCTAGCTGGTCAGGACAATGTTCGAACTCTTTTGGTGATCAGTAGTGTGGATCATCTTGATCAAACGCTGTCGAAACCAAACGCAACACTGCATGGCGTACGACAGTTGTTGTTCTCGATATTTTTCCGTTAGTTTCAAAACACGAGATGGGCATCCAACATGTGTCTTGATCCAATGAATCTTGCTGGTTATCGTTTGAAAAGACCCTGGAAAAGCACTAAGCGGAAACAACGTCGAAGCCATTGTAAACACCTTCTGGTTGTTGTTGCCAGCGTTAAACGAATGTGTACATGAATAAAAGTTGGAAAGCAAGTTATTCGATCAACCTCAATATGAGAAAACCATTACATAAATAGGTTGGTTAGTAAGATTGTGTAAGTTGGCATACCAGTATTCAGCGTCCCTCTAACTGCGACCGATTATGTGAGTTCCAAACAGTATCACCGTTTACACACCAAATTAATGTAACGGTAAAAAGTTAACTACCCATAACTGACCTTTATTGGGAACTTTTTATAACGAATTGTTTGATGTGAATGCGACGAGCCTGTGTGAAATACTTTTTTAGGTCTTTTTTAGAACTTCAGACATGTTGACTACTTTCCACATGAGATATCATCTTTCTGTTCATTTGTATTAATGTCGTGAGATCGGTAGTTTAGTGCTTATGTATTCATGCCACATTATCTGATAAAGTTATTTTAGAAATGAGATCCTCCACGTAGGTTACATCGTTCAAGAGGGAATACGAAGTGTTTGTCCGTTCTACTCACCTACTCTTGAAATTGAGGCACTCTATAGTGTCTGAAGCTGAGCATTTCCATAGTTTCGCCTACAGATAGTTTTGCAGTGAAACGTTTGTGTGTATATGGTTTCTAGTTGTGATGCTCCTGACTGCCAACATTCTGTCATGAACAGCTACTTTCTATGTTTCATAGCGCGTTTCTCGAAAGGTTTTGACAATATCATGTAAAAGTCCTGATGTCAGAAGTTGCTATTACTATTATTATATATTCATTGGGTTGCCTCATGATAAACTGTTCAGTCACGTCCGCGGGATTTTAGCCACCTCGCTGAGCACGTCAATAAACAGAACTCTTCCAAGGCACATCGAGTGTATGATTGTTTTCTCGCTTTATTCGGAAGCAACTGGTTGAATAAAACAACCTACACACATGTGCATGTTGTGGGCGACGTGAGATCAGTCATGATCACCTCAAATAAATTCCAGGAACCACCCTGACAGCGGCAGAAGCCTTGCTGCTGCTCTGTTTACCGGAAGGCCTCGTTTGTTGACACAGAAACTTGCAGGTGAATGTATTTTCATGTACTTACACAATCACGGTACGTCTTAATCGGTACATGAAAAAGATGTAGACTGCGTTCTGATAATGGTTCGTCTACTCTCATTAGTTGCAGACCAGTACATGTAGATTATGCACATCAGATTATTACGAACAAGCAATAATTGAAAACTCATGTTGTGTACCAGTTCACTTACAATTACACGAATACTTATCTGAGTACAACAGACCCACCACTATTTCAGTGACAGGCCGAACACAGTCAGGACTGGTGAAAACAGCTGATGATTCGTCAGTGTCAACTTAGTGAAATGGCTGCTTGAATTCACACTTTATTTGTTTAGGCAATTGAGCACCTCCAGTGGAAAGGTTTTTCTGTAGCGTTCAAATTAATGGAGTAACGGAGTGATGGTGCTTCTGTACGCAGACGGACAACAGTCATACACAAGATCACAGGTAAGCGATCGAGATTAGATATAATGATTCGGTCGTGTCTGACCTTAGTCAATACGGTTGCCTCATGGAGAGGTAGCGAGAGTTCACATCCTGCACTGCTTACAAGAAAGAAACTCAAGTCTACTGGTTATTTTAAAAATGAAACCCTTAAAAATCTGTATGTGTGAATACCAACGCTTAGTTTGAACACAAATTCAGGTGTTGAACACCACTAAACAAGATTGTCCGCATATCTCTGGCAAACATTCGGGTTGTTGGTTACCTGGAATCCCCTAAAAATAAACACTGTTTAAGGGTAGATCTTGAGAAAAATCCATTGGACTTCGAAAACGGGCTTCTATTCTTTCACAAGAAGACCTGTCTATAAAACTAACAAGTAGTATAGCCAGTGTTGTAAAATGCGAGCGTACTCAATGTTTTGCAAATCATTTGCAACGAGACTTGACAAAGATTTTATCAGTTTGACCTAAAACATTCGAAGTATTACTCTGAATATAGCGTTTGTTCAGGCCTTTCTAACTGGAAAGCAGAGGCGATACCTACTCAGTTTGTATGATCACACCAAGCAGTTCAATTGCATTCTTGTGGAGGTCAAAGGCACTCGCAAAAAGTCAGTTGATCGACAGCTCTTGAACAATGGGGATGACATAGCCTTATATTTGTCAGGGTTACAACTTAATTTGTTAGATGAAGAACATTTGAAAATATAACGTAAAGTCGATTTGTTGATTTGACAACCTCCGCCAATTTGCCTACATGTTCCGCATGGATCAGAAAACCTTTTTATACGCAGGTTCTTCTGCTTACGGACAAATTGATCAGGCTGTAACGGCTGTAGAGAAAAAAAAGAACAATTTTACGTGTTGATACCGCACGCTAAATTGACATCTAAATGTTTGATGTAAATATGTCAACTTTTCTAAAATTTTTACACTGCCCTTTATGTTTTGTTCACCTGAAAGACCGGTCTGGTTGAATTAACTGTTACTGGCGGGAACCCATTCAGCGAGGCAACAACCACGAGATTGATCGAAGTAAGCAAACGATTACAGTCGGTTCAGCACCAGTTGAGCGCACCTGGATTTTTACGTCCTGGTGAACCGGGCACCCTTCATTTGCAGTTTGAAACAACAAATGCGGCTATGTGTATTTGTTTGCAAAAGGATGACTTTGCAGGTTCGCTTATCTATCCCCCATTGGGTCAAACACAACAAGATTGTCCCGCATGTGCCCAGTTCCGTGTGATGTTTGAACGACCGGTCAACAACAGTTTGTCAGTGGAATTGTACTACGCGTCTGTGGGGGTGTATGAAGTCACTGTACAAACGTGGGATGCAAGTCAGAATTTCTCGCACACCATTTTGATCACAGTCACAGATACCTATTGTGAACCACCACATATTGTGTTGGTGTATGAGATAGCCACTTCTCCTAACTACCCAATAAGCATCCGTTCAGATCAGCCAGTGGTGTTGGAAACCAGTATTCACGGGACAAACTGTACTGCTGTAGGTATTAATTACATTGAATGGACCCTCACGAAACTGGACCCAATCACTGTGGAGAACATAGAAGAGATTCATGTCCAAGATCCCGTAATTTGGACAATGAGAGATTTAAGAATTGAAGAGAACACCTTATTTCCTGGCTTCTACGAAGCAAAAATGCAGCTGACTGTTCAGACTGGAAACCTAGTCCCTACGATAACCACTGATATCACGGCATACGTTAGAGTGGAATTTCCACCGATAGTTGTTCGATTCTTTCCTGGCAGTCCGGAGGTTATCGATATTGGACTGTTGAGTTCGGACGTTTGTCTTCGACCAAACGAATCCTCGTATGATCCGGCAGTTTTTGACCGACAGGCCAATCAGGTAAATCTCGTTTTCGGAACTTAGTATCATTGAGTTTGGGTGGTTTCTACCGTTGGTTTATACGAACAAAATAAGAGTCATTTTTTAATACTCGTTGACATAAGTGGCCTTTAGTTCCTGGTTAGAAAGTGTTCTGAAAACAACAAAAAGAGTTAAAGAAACTTATTGGGCTAAAAGTAAGCCCACACAAACGTGTGGTATTTTGAAGTCACTGGATCTAAAATGTATAACCAAACTGGACTATCATAAAATCAGTCCAAATCTCTGTTTCTGGTTCACTTCAGGTCTGACTGATACATTTCTGTCTCGTGGAGGGCAGTAGATTGCTTTGATCGATTGTTCCCGATCCAGTATTCTCATGGCACAAATTTTAATTAAGACTGGTCCTATGAGTCCAGTTGGGGGGCTTAAGTGAGCTGTCTAAGCCTTCTCAAATTGTTTAATTACTGCATGTTTTTCTAAAAAAAATTTAATCCTCAATCACTGCCTCCATCATGTTTCATCACGTTTAGCCAGGGGACACGATAGATACTGAAAAAGACTACATTAAAACAGAAGGAGGTTGATTTATCATTCGCTACTACGGATCTAATCAGGTGAAGTTGTGGTGAACGGAGTTTGGTAGTTAATTATCATGCTGTGCAATGCATGGTCTCACTTGAAATGGGTGCTCACAAGCTTTGACAAGAGCAGCTGAGTTGTTTGGGCATGAAGGAACTATCGAGAACATACTGCAAGGTAATAGATGCATGTGTTAAGCGCAGAATACATGACATCCCAAAATTACCTTCTATGGACGTAAAAGGGCTGTGTGCGGATCGTTTGAATTGAGGATAGCTTCAGGAAAAGGGAGGTGCCCACTCCCATATCCATCTGAAAATGTTAGACTGAGCACCGAAGCTGGTTCGCTATGTAGCAGACTTTTGTGCTGCCTGTGGTGACTCGATCAAATACACAGGCATCTTTGGCTGATTTATCACTTTTGCTCGTTCGAGGCATGCTGATTTGCAGAAACCAGTTTAGAAAAAGCGTATCAGGAATTGAAATTGTTTTTCATTTATCGACGGTTACACTTCCCGGTTTGAACAAGGTGAGTTATCATTTCGAACTTGTTAAGGAATACCTGGGTTGATTTGTACCCTGAACACTGGATTACAACAGACTACCCTCAGCTTTACATCTGCTAAACTGTTTTCCAGTCGCTTCTGAAACAAATATTTCACGGTATCAATTCAAAAACCGTGTTTCTGCCGAAATGAAACCTCGAGAACGTGTGCCTGGGACTTCTACGGTGTATCTTTCAATAAATCCAGCTGAAATTTCACCTCTCACATTACACAAAACGCATTAGTGATTCAGCCTGGCTTGAAATTGTGTCTTAAACGCATGCCATTTAGCAAACGAGAAGATAAAGTGCATTTTATACATGTTGGAAGTAAATATGTAAAATCTTATATAAGATGTCACGTCCTAAACCATTAGTTTTTGCCTTACTGAACTCTTCGTATTTCACTCCAGTCCATTCGGTCAGAACGTGTGTCAGGAGTCCCAAATTGAGAGGACTCTTTCAAACTACATAATCATCGGTCTAGTCTCTTGCAGGCAGCAGAAAATGGACCACGTTTTTTGTGTTTATCACAGTAGTTAGTGCTTGTTCTGGATTCCGTGAAGTCTGTTAATGCTCCAGGCATAGGCCACTGCACAGTAGGACATTAAAGTCATTGATCAAACCTAGACTGTGCTGATGCTTTATTTTTAATACAGTCTAATTGTAAACAAAACACAGACTCAACGGTGATACGGCATGAGAACGTAAAAATTTCCTAAGGACCTCGGTGTTAGTCAGTATCCCTTTACATCCACGTTTCATATTTGGGTTTTCCAGATCGTTTGTTAAAGTAGATGCTAAGTGCTCAATAAACTGCACTTCAAATTTCTACATGTTCATCTTTAACCAGCAGTTTAATCAAACAATACACAGTAGGGAACCAATCCATTCCAAGGTATTAATAACCTAAACAGACAGTGCAGTAGTTGAGCGAAGAAAATATACCGTGAATGTAAACAGATATTTACCGTAATATGCAATTCAGATAAATTTTTACAATTACGACGACACAAAAGCACAGAGACCATTCCAGTCGGTAATACAAAGTAGGCATACAAGCTTGCTGTTCATGGTAGTGTATTAAAAAGGAATTTCGATACAAGAAGTTTAAAGTGTTGAAGGTGTGCGATCTATTTTAATGCAGTTTAATAAACTGTACTGAGAGAAAACGTCGTGAATTGAAAAATAATTTCATGTGTTCATACGAAACTTGCAAATAATACTCTCGAGAAATCATCTGTAACGCGAGGTTTCACGTCTACTTTCATCGATTTTGTCCATTCATTCAGTTGATTTTCTTTTAGCGAGACGTTTGTTTGTTGATCTTAATCACAGAATTTGTAATAACGCACTTCCTTCACTTATTTAAATGAAGTGAGTTCAACTTTCTGTGATAGCTACTTTAATGAATAATGGTGGAATCTTTTTCAGTGCTTCTGCACCGACACTTCAGTTTTTTGGCTGTTATAATCACTGTCATGTGTTAGGTGGTTGCAGCAAGAAAGATGACGATTATCGTTTCTTGCTGAACGTTGAACCCATCTAACAGAACTTCAGCGACTGGATATGGCATTGTGCTCAAGCAGGCGAAAACTTTACAGACACCTTGACTTCTCCGAAACCTTCTGGGTTTACGTTCACCGGTTCACGCACTGGCTGTTTCGGTGACGGACCTGGTCGTATTGACACACAAGCTGGCGCGCTGTGTTTCTGGACAGGTAACCTTGAGCCGGATCGAGTGTACCTGATGCGAATCAAGGTTTCTAAATTGCCAAATCGACATGGGGAGGCATTTCTGAAACTGCAAACAAAGAATGCTCTGTTGCCTGTGGTGAACCTCACGTAAGTCGATTGCGTGTCATAGTACGGCTATGCTTACCTCTTTTTTGGCAGCCATTAGGTCGGTTAAATTGTGTGAATGTCGACTTTTACGAATGGTCACGCTTATATGCATGAAAGTTAAAGATAATTTAGAGGTCGGTGGCTTTGAAGGCTGAAATCGTTGCAGTCTTCCTTATACAGTGAGATTATTGCGAAGGGGGTTGCGGTTTCCTGGTGTGACAGATACACAAAAGTGTTATAATTCCATTTTTCTTGCATGACTGATCTACACTAAAACAACGAAAATATTGACATCTGTTTAATGAGGGCTCCATCAAATCATTCCAGCACCTACCTCTTGAGGGAACCTGAAAACAGTGGGAACTAAGTTTTGTCCTTCCTCTTAAAACGGGCCTGCTTGAAGTTTATTTGAACACAAATACTGCGGTCAGACATGGGTGACGCTCAAGTTTTATACGCATGGTTCACTATGCCACCAGAAGTGATCAACTGAGAGAACAAAAATCTTTGGCACTTGGTTCATGAGATGTACAAATACAGATAACTGCACATTTCTTTTCCTTTTTAGGTCCTACTTGTTGTCAGTTACTGTTTAATAAACGTTGAAACTTAAGTCAGTTGAGTATTTGACGCAGTAGTGGCAGTTGTAATAATTTCTTAGGCGCATAACTGACAATACGATGAAATAGGTCACAGCACTGCCTATCTAACGCCAATCTAGCTGTTGTTATCAACATCGCTCAATTGTATTTAGTTCAGTATTCTATGGTTGTTTTATAAACATTACTCAGTTTTCTACAGTCATATGAAGCTGAACAAAAGAAGTAAACAGTGTGAGTCCTTGCCCATAATATGGACCAGGTGTCATGGTTCTCTCGATTGTCTCTTGTTGAACCGGTTCTGATAACGTGATATAACATGTGTAAACACCATTCGATAAAATTACAAGAGGTGTCTAGTCTAGAGACTGTGTATCTACAAAAAAATTGGTTGACAATTTAGACGTGCATGAATGACCACATATGCCGTCTTGTAATTCTATTTCATCTGACGTGTACTGTTGTACACAGGCACTGACGTTTGAGACCTGCTCACTGTCGATGGTACGGATTTCCCCCTTTCAGAATGTGGATTTTTTAAATCGCCTCATATGGCAGACCTGATCTGAATAATCCGATCTGCTCATTTGTGTACCAAGTAGTAATTCTCACAGCCTTGGATGTGAAAATAGGTTTAACCTTCAACCATGTACTCAGTGGCATCAAACCCTGCTGCCTGACTCTAGTAACCTGATTTATCCGATGATTACACATAACGATGGTCAGAATCTGTGCCACCTCATTTCCTACCGATATAATTGGCTATTGCGTCCTGTGAAGTTCATCCGATCGAACTGAACGGACTGACGTATGGGCCGTGTAAACGTTTCTACCTTAAGAACCAGATGTTCAGGATTTTCTCCCATATTTTATCAGAATGGCTAAGATAATTTCGCATATTGTTTATGAGATCACCTAACTGTTCACATACGATTTCCGTATCGTATGCTTCAGTGAGTTCATTTTTCGTAACTTCGAAACCAGGTCGTAATAATACTGGAAGCTTATTTGATTAGGTCATAACAAATTAATAAAGGACGTTGTAAAAGCTAACCTGACAAAACCATGAATCTCCCAACTGTGAACCTTATTTCCAAACACGTGGGTGACTAATGTAAGAGTTTGGTGGTTGTTTGGATTGGTCATCACGAGAGGGGTGCGCATGTCAGCCAGTCAAACAGCATATGCACGTCGTGTTCTGAACATCACTCAGGGATGCGGCAATCCGCGGTTGTCGTAACGTCGTCAAAAAGAAGCAGTTAGTGTAAATTTGTCAGTTGTGATAGCACCAACCCGGAAAACTGAGGAATTCGTCGAATTCGAGAAATGGTAGCAGTCTTGACTTCAAGGAAATCGCCATATGATTTGCTGGGTCCTAATAAATTTTCAGTCAGTTCCGGAAAAATTTATCTGCATATGAGAACAACATTAACGAAGGATGACATTCAGATTAAAACAAGACTAATGCAGGAATTAGTGAAGTTAAGAAGTATCAAGACATTGTGTCAACTATTACACTAAATCTCCCGACAGAAACCATACAAAGTGTAATGTGATAATACTGACTATTAAACCACTAATGTTGTGCACTTTTATCGGGCACACATCCAGCTTCTTGTGAAACGGATAGAAGTTAACGTTTTACAGACACCTAAGTGAGGATGTGTGAAACTATACGAGAAGTTGATACCAACATTGCCTGTAAGTGGTTGAGTTATGCCTTGACAGATGGTCGGTGACAGACTGTCCGTGATATTTTCGACGGATAAATAGGGGAACTGGATATTCAAAATTTTGAGTACAACGCTTGTTCTTATGTCAGAAATTTTGGTGAGGTTACCTTGCCATTTTTCACTTTTGCATTCGGAAGGATATATTAGATTTCCACACAGCATCTATTGTCAAAAAATATGCCACCGACTTCACGGGATGCATGCGTCAGAGCGGCTGGTTTACTGTCCTGATCTAAACCGGATCAAAAATATCTACGGATTATTTTTCTGGTAAGTGCACAATATTGCTAAGACCTACTGCTCCATGGTAGAGTTGAGAAATGGTTGAAAGCGGAAACAGAAGGAGCTGGGTCCGCCTCACCTTAATGAACTTGCAAGGAACGTACAGAAGTGAAGTATTGCGATTTTGAAACGGAAGCAATGAGACCTGCTGACTTCTCCTTATGCACCACATGCTGAGTTGGCATTACAAATTTGTTGAGATCAATTTTTGCGAACCTACCAGTGAATAGCACTAGTTTTTCTCCATTAAAACTTGCGGTGGTCTTATTTAGTTAGACAAGTAAACTGGTCGCCGCATTAAACATAATATATTGTTAGTTGACTCTTGGCAGAAACAACTATCGTCTCGATCAAACGGTTTAGTCTTATGACAGAATTTAAAATGACAGACATGGTCACTCAATCATCAAGTACTCGCTTGCTGTTAAACAAAATTGTGGTGGTCAAAATTTTGTAATATCTCAACGCTATTCCAGTGCCCTAAGATCAGTAGGAGCCGTGATAAGTGGAGTTCCTGAAATATGTATAATAGAGTGTAATGGTTCAGTTTTTGATCTGTCCTGTTTTGGTGATTCCTTACTCTGTAGTTGTTCTGTGCTCGATCTGTGTCGCAAGCCGCCAGTAGCCACACCTTTACGTGCTTCTTGGGCGATTTCACAGACTGACAATCTGTATCTGAGTGCAGCTGTTACTACTGACTCAGTTGTGTCCAGCATTGATGCATCGTGGAGCTGGGAATTGAACTATGTTTACACCGATACAGAAGGGGAGGCTATGAACGACACTATGAAACAGCTATACTTGCGAGGTAAGTAAGCAAATGAAAATTCAGAATATCAGACTGACGATTCGTTTGAAGTCAATATGACCTAGCTTCTTGGAGATTGCTGAACAGTGGTCGATAATTCTGATGGATTTATGCTTAATGCCACTTACGTCTGTCTACAGTTTTCACATATATATAGATCTGCAGGTCGGCCGTTTTTTCGAATTCAGACTGAAACGTAACTGAAATGAAGCTTTTGATTGCAACAAATCATTGACAGTGCACAGTAGTACTGATTAATATTTATCTCTCGCGTAACCGTCTCAGCACCTAATGTTCTGCCGCCTCTGATGCGCTTTTCGACTCACCTCAAGTGTAGACTGTTTTGAGCCATATTGTAGCATTCAAACACATGTGGGGGTTAACCAAAATTCGTTCTCTAAGACTTCAAGAAGTCCTACCTGTAGGTTACGATGAGTTATTAATTCGGCGATCGACTATAAGTGCTTAGGCCTTGAAGTCTTCCTACGTTGGATACATCGATGCCACAATGTTGAAAATGCGTAACTTAGGAAATCGCTTCCAACCTAATCCAACTTCCTATGAATACCCAAACACCGCAAAGTAGCCTATGCTCAATATCCCACACATTCCCAAACGAATAGGGTTAGCTGATGGTTGGACATAACCAACAGCGTTTGTGGTGACGGTGTATTGCTCTGTTCAATGCTGATGTTTACTCTGACTGACAACATGGACAGTCGTATGTTTCTTTTAGTAATAACTACTTCATCTTGGCCTTTCAATTCAAGTTCCGCATAGTCGGCACCAGGGTAGCGTGATTTTAATAACTTTTTATCAGAGTTGATCAGAGGTAGTCCAGCCATATTCGACGGGCTGCGTATAGATTCGCAGTGCAATAATGTCTCATCGTAGTCACAAGTTTGGCCACGATTGGCCCGCATATAAATCGGACATATCTCAGCGGAGGCACAATGATTTGCGTTTACAATTGACCTACATGCTCAGACACAAAGGGTACAGATGGCGCAGGTGGACGTCAGAAAACAAACCCTTGTAGTTGGAGTAGATAAGAAACAGCAACTCCATTGCTGCCTGCCAATCACTGAAACAGTGTATTCTATAGTACTGATTCGATAAATATCTTTCATCTGGTGTGTTATTTATAGAAGATACGCTAGACGAACGTAACTTCTTCATTACCAGTGATCCGTTTCAGTCACCCAGATCAGCACTGGAGATAATCTTTAACTCTACATCAGCTCGCTACTGCTAACAGCTACAAATGTATAGATTTACGAGGATGAAAGTCGTGAAACAAGTTCATAAACTCGATCTCATTAAGAATGTCTAGTTTTGTTTAGTATGCTGGAACCTACAAAGCATTGGCTCGGGAGAACTTTGAGAGACGACTTTCACATGAAAATTGTGGAAGGCGGATTTACGATCCTTCCTCTCTTGGTTCTTTTATCACCAGTGCATTACTTTTTCAAAAACTGGATGGTTTCTGCGGTCCGATCCAATGGCATGCTACATTATTTTTCATAGACTTAACTTCCTTCACTTCCGGTGATTTACCTCACTACTAGCATAGCACGCGTGAGATGCTAAACAACCCTTCGGATGATTTTAATAGCATTTCGGTTCTTGAATGACTTAAAAATTAGTCTTAATATGGGAAACATTTTTATATCTTCTTTGTTGGCAGAGAAAAGTCAATAGTCACTGATAAGACTTGCATACATATCGGCTTCATCTGACTTACTTTTGCACAAACTTTTATTCATTTTTATATCTTTAGTCCGAAACGTAATCAGAAGGTAGTGGTTGTCTTCGAGTCACAAGCACGCCAAATAACAAAGTAGAGCATATTCATACAAGTATTAAGAAAAAGAGTCAAGGATAGTCAGCATGAATGCAGCAAAGTAGTCACGTGACATGTGCAGCGTAAGTGTCTGATGTTGACTCGGTTGCTGACATCCGTTCCGGAATAGCCTGTAGCAGTGAACGAATCCAAAGGACGCCTGCACATAACACCATAAATGGCTTACTCTTCGCTACTTGTGGTCCCGCTCACACTCCATCTAATCAGTGTGAAACCAGAGGACTAAGACCAGGAGGCGAGGGCGGGATCTCTACGTCCAGTCGGTCGAAAGTAGTTAGTCAACTGGTAGGTAATACGAAAGTGAAATCCTTATCTCTCGGAAACAAAAATGGAGAAACTTACAAAGTTATGATCAAAGTTGAGAATGTAGGTCAACAAAGGAGCAAAAAGTAGTGCACTGCAGATAAGACGAAATATAAAAACGAAACTTTGATACTGGACCGGAATCTAAATAAACGTTTTTATCATACAGTGCACTAAAAAAGACTGAGGATAATAACGGAGTGAGGATAAGTAAACAAACGACGATGATCGTTAGTTTACACAAGCGTCTCTACGTTGACGGTATGCCTTGAGTATGTTGATGAACTGAAAGTTGGAGAGTGTCAGCGCATTCAGGACCGCATTCATCATACTAACATGTGGTCGTCACCACTACCTACAACATTTATGTTTCTTCTATGCTCACTGAACTCCAAGATGTTTAACCGGATCGTATTCCTGTAGACGGCCCGGTTCAATTCGAAGTCATTTAAAGGTTTTGAATCGTTGTTACAGTGCGGAGGAGTTACTTGAATAACATTCCGGTGTCGCACCATCTGACCATCAGGACTTTGCTTGCTTACATCCAGTTGCCTGTATAACAGCTGCCTCGTAATCCGATCTACGTTTATCTGACTGATATATTCTAACCAACGGAACTTATTGAGCATCATCAGGACTTCACTCCCGTCTCTGTCCGGTCACAATGTCCTGGACCATATCCGACCACCGAATACCTAAGATGGGAGCGACTCAGCTACATCCTGTTCCGTTGGTACAATGTTCAAATTTTATTGCTGTTCAACAGCGCAGACAGCATCATGGGGCGGTGGACATGTAGCATGTTTTTTCAACTTCATGCTGCAATTTTTTCAAATACTTCCTTCAAAACATCCGAAAGCGGCGCTATTCTTCGCCACGCGAACTCTCAAATCGCGATCGGTGGACAGATTTGCCAACAGTCTGTTTGGGCCGAGACACACACCGGCAGAATTCGAAGTGAACAGAACAGTTTCTATTTATAACGGGTCAGAATGTAGTCCAAAGTCAGACAAGACCTGATGGGAGGTTACGCTATGTTGAAGGAGGATAAACATTATTGGAAATGTTTACTTTCGCCAACCTGCTTTTTTGTTTTAACTTTATCATAATTTACTGCCGTGCATTGTGCACCAAGTGCTTATCTCACTCCGGGATACTTTAGATGACAACGTTCACAGCCAAATGTTTATTTTGTGATAAACGTAGCGAACAACTTTCCTATTGGATTTTACTTTTCAGGTAAGTTGATCAAATGTGTTTGCCTCAGTACAGGATAAGGTAGAGACCAAGCAAACTGGACTGCCAGGATTGGCCGAATGATGAATTAATCATGGTGAAAATATGTAGAAGATAATCCTCAAGAGGCTGATACCCCTGGGTGCTAGTACTCATTGTATCACCCGTAGAAAGTTGTAAAACGACTAACGTCGGCCTAATCAACCAATCAAGATTGGTTGAAACTGACAAAGTGCATAACTTAAAGATGGCGTCGCCGGTGTCAGAAGGCATATCCTAACCAGGTGTCCAAATTGTGCATTTGTTATACATTGAGGTTGTTGTGGCTGGCATTTTCATTTTAATTTAAATTATACTGCATCCAAGAAAAATTGGATTAGCAAAGGTTGCTTCGGGTTTTTTTCTTCTGCACCATAGTTTCTTGAAAAACTGTCAAAAAGAGGAAATTGTTCAAAGTGCTTATTGGTTGAAGTTAAACTGGTATGTTTGTCTCGATATCTTTGAAACATACTCTTCAGTGTAGTTGGTGGAAGCCGGCGAATCTGAAAAAATAAGCTTCTGGACTAGCCTACCATCGTTGTGCCAATTTCAAAATTGATGCTCCCGTGCAGTTTAATGAAGCTGTCTAGTACTCAACAGAATATAGGGCAACGTTTGTTTAAACTTCGTTTGTACTAGTTGACGGAATTTCCTAATTTCTATCTAGTTGAATCTGTCCTTATCACTTAATTTTCCATAAAATGTTATCATGTTTTCAAACTCTCAGGCTCAACGACTGAGAACATCATGATTCGAAAAGAGTTTTTTATGGCCAACCATGAGGCGATCGGTTCCAGAATATGCGCCTCGATCGATGTGAATGCTCAGATTGCCACAAGCTGCTTGCTATTCATTTACCAGACTGCTATTCGAACTGGCAGGTGTCAGGCAGTATATGAGAACGCCACTGTCTGCGTGAAATGCACCGACTTTTGGAGTGCAAATGGCCCACTTACATACTTGTTCTACGGTGAGTGTGTACTGTTGAGGTTCTGTCCTTATACAAAATAAATATTATCTTTTACGTTAGCATAAGTAGTGTGTGTTTGTTGTTGGCATTTCGTCAGGAATACAACCGTTTCCATGGTTAATGCAAATCATATCTTCGCTTAAGTCGGAAATACAAGGCAAACGCAACATGTGAATGAATTATAAGTTTGTGTGGTTTAAGAAACCATATCAAGCAGAATCTTTCAAATTGTGTAACACAGTTATGACCACAAGTGTTTTATTGAATTATTGTGATAAACCATCATCATACAGATTAATTTTTATAAGACGTGAGCAAAACCACCAGTGTCAATGTTTTACACAGATACTTTCTTAAATCAAATAGCTTGACACAACAGTTTTCATTAGGTGTGAAAAGAGTGCGAAGCAACCAACTATAGTTATTCAGTTAGCGTAATAATTAATCACAAGACCAAATTAAAAGACCACAAACTGAGTCGTTATCTACAAAAAATAATAGGAAATGTATGTGTTTCGTTTTATGAGTGAATTCGACTCATTAAAGATTTCTGCACCACTTTTTCCTAAAGTTACCTTTTGTCTGATAATTTGGACGAAAACTTCAAACTTTTTGTAACGGTCGGTACTTCGAAGAATTCAGTTTCGTTTCTCTTGCTGTCTAATTCACACTTTTGATAGTTACACGTATTTCAGCCGAAGGAGAGTAAAAGACATCAGGTGGAATACTCCTTTTAAGCAGTTTAATAGTCTTCCTCTTCGTCAATTGTTTGACTGTATGCGATCTTCGAAACGATTGCTACCTAAGCATAGTAGATGAATTTACCTAGTTCGTATGAACTTATAGTCTGGTGTTATCTTGTTTGTACAAGGAACTTGCATGGACTCTTCCTTGGAGTTATCGTATTCAAGTTGCATCCATGTTTTTTTTTACTGGACTGGTAACGCTTGTATAAAAGCGAACATCAGCTGGGAAACACTTATCTTGAGTACATTATTGATAGAACGAAGAAGTATTTATTGTGGCTTGCATTTTAACTCGTACTGAGTAAAGTAAATAGCCTGTACGGTTAAAATTGTGACCGTTTGTAAAGCTTTTGTCCTAGGCGGGTTCAGCATTGTAAGTAAGTTTGGTACAAAGCATAGCCATCAATTAATTGTTATATGATCATTGGAAATTTATCTACTGAAATAGCAAAAGTTGTCAACAAAGCTTTATTCTTCGATGTTTGGTTTCGTTATGTACTTTCGGATACATGGCCACAAAAGTATGTGGTTCATGTTCTTATGGTTTACGTATCACTGTAGACCGTTCTTATTTTACCAATCAGATCTGCCTTGTCACATGAGTTTAGAAAAAGTAGTGCGAATGTGACATATTCGGTTGACCAGGTGCTATCTATGTGCGAGTGACCTCCATAAAACTAGGCTTTCAGAAACCGGACAGGGAGGTAAACGGTAAGTTATTCAGCAAACTTAGGAATACATGCTGTGTACCTATATGGAGGCGAGCATCAACTGGATCATCTTTAAAGTGAGGTAAGAGATTTTTGTCAAATCGAGGGCACTAACGATTGCACCACGTGAGTCAATGCATTTGAGAGCCACAGTTAGGCATAGGCACAAAATACACAGGTCGTGAGCTGCCCTCAAAGCGATGGAAGTACCGATTGTGAACAAACACCTGTGTTTATTGTTTGTATGTTGGTAGTACAGTCATTTGGTGTGCCACCGCAATCCTAAAGGGAAAACCACTGGTTATTTGTGTAGATGATGCGAAGGGTTTGATATGCGAATTAACAAGGTATACTGTGTTGGTGCGGATCAATCAAAAGGCGGTATGGTAGTACTGACAAATAGTCAACAAATAAAAATTCCGCCATGGTTCCACTGCTTTACGTGAATTTTGAGGCGGTCACTGGTTAGGGCTGTCTGGTATGTCAGTGGGCTCGGCAATCGCAAATGCCTGTCCATCACACGGACTGGTGGACCCCACATCGCGTGTGCGAACGCAATCTGTTGAATCTATTTCACGAAGGTGGTATTTTGACGGAAAAGAGATGTCAGCTGACAGGTCTACAAATTCAAGCGACAAGCCCATCACGTGATTGCATATGCTATTAGCGCAGGGATTAGATTGGACGAAGTCATCTATGTGAGGTTATTTAGTGATTTAAGGGAGGTCACAGTCAATCGGTGTCGGCAACTTCAAAATAATGCCGTTTCAGCCCAGTGACCGTTTCGAATAGTATTCTGGTACAGCATCGGATTTAATTTACAGTGGACACTTGAGTAAAGCAAGTCGTCCAAGTGTATCACATTTTAAAACAAACATGCTCCTGGAAGAACCGGGCCAGCGAAATGTTCGAACGCTTCCAGTTTTCAAAGTAATCGGAAACTCAAAAACAAACCAATATGTAACCCGTCCGAAGAAATTTGCACAATCATGAAATTTCTGCAAGTGCTTAAAAGACAATTTATCCAAGGCGGAGTGGGTATTGATGTTCAGAATTCAGTAACGTCTTTGAACTACGCACCTGATGATGTGTTTACAGCAGCTGTGGTTGCAAAGACTGACTACACTGTACTTCGTAAGTCTGACAGTTAATGAAATCGACGTACGACTACGATGTGAGTTACACAATTATGGTTTCAGTTTCTGTCAGCTACCACCTAAGTTTAGTTAAAACCAACCGTACGCGTTCGAACGAGAAATACGAGTTCGATGCACATTGATTTCTTGACGTTATAACAAATACCATCACTTTCCTACGGGCAAAAAGTGGATACGCTGTCCTTTTCACATGACTGGAATTACTGTAAAAGTGAGTATCAATGATTGAAATATCATAAACCGGCTGGCGGTAATTAAAACTAACCACTAAGTGCATATTTACCTCTTAGACTGCTGTACACTATAAGATAATCCATCAGTACTCCATAGGACACTAAAAACAGCGACAAAAACCAGTCACTCTAAACCAGAACCCCTGGGAGCAAAACATGGGTCTTAGTTGAAATGATATCCTTACGTATAATCACATCTTATACTAGATGATAAAAGCAGCATCAATTCAAAGGTTCCCGTACAGCTTACAGAAAGACACTCAAACCTTTGTTTACCGTTAACGATGGCACCCAAAACAAACTAGACGCTTTGAGTTGTGCAGTTCGTGCTGACGTTTACATTGGTAGAGCTGATCGATCCCTGCGCCTTAGAATGAAGGTACATGTGCCAAAGTATATCGAGGACCTGATGTGTGGCATGACGCGACACGACAACAGCAACAAACAAAGCAAGCCGGCTTCTTCGATCGCCAGACGTCTGCTGGAGACCGGACATGTGGTCGACCGGACAAACACTTTCCGTGTGTTGATGCGTCATCACAAAGCCGTCATCCTCAAGTCACTTGAGGCACTGCTTGTCATGCGTAGCAAGCCAGCCCTCTGTGTGCAAAAGCTGTTAACCTTGAACCTCCGTCTGCTACGGTTTTGACTAATGACAGATGAGTGTACACACTGACGGGATATATGGACTTAGTTCGCCTGAATATTTTTCGATGTTCACCGCTGTTATGTGTAGCAGCTGACGAGAACATACGAAATGGTACTAACTTCTTGCGAAACCGGTCTTCTGATATCACTATTCAAATACCACCTTACTATTTTGTCGGAAGGGGCAGAACTGAAGTACAAAAAAGTCCGGACAAGAAAGACGGAGCACACTCATAACAGATCATTACTAACATAAAGAAAAGTTGTCCAGTTCTTTGTATGAAATTCAACCATATAAAGTTACACTGCTTAGGATGCTCTCCAAAACAACAACGGGCCATCGTCTTGAAGAGCGCCGATGATTGTGTACTTGAAAACTCTTGAATTCGATGTCAACCTGGCATTCACTCATACTATCAAAATCAACAACGATTGGTTGTCCTCTGAAAATATCTCACACCTGGCCTTCTCTCTAGGGTTACGAGGAGGTTATCGGGTTTGTTTCTTGCCTGAAAACTGAGTAATGACTGTTGGCTTGCGTCCTCCCAATTGGACGTCGTCTTACGTTGTGAGAGTACTTCTATATGAATCTTTTATGGTAATCCACGGAGGCTCACTAAGCATCTTGATAGAGTACACCTTTGCATCAGAAATACATTAACTAATAAAAGACTTGCGAAAAATTGTCTGTTGTATTATGGAACTTGATATGATCTCGCAATTGCAAAACAGCTCGCAAGTCAAACGGTGACCACGTCACACATCGGCTTTACAAAAGTCAAATTTCCTCAACCAATCCTCCAAATCTAATCAGAAGCGTCAGTAGGCGTTGGGAATCGTAACACCTTTAAAGTACTATTCCGAACATTTATGACCGTAGTCTGCGCATGCTGACAATCCGTGGTGTACTACGTCTGTCTATACTGAAATAACGTGGAAAGGTTATGTAGAAAATAACTGCGACCTGCTCATACCTAATGATTGATTTTGAAATATTCACTCCTTTTATGGCCAACTTTTTCAAAAAACAGGGTACGGTCCTGCTCACTCTGCCTTAATATGCTGTTTGCATTTTCAGCCGGTGGACCGTCTAACGCTATTTATGGAACTAGTCTTGACGGAGCACTATGTGTACCCTCCTGGTCGACGATTACGAAATGGAACTTGTGTGTAGACGCACACGATACACTCCAAAACAAAATATCTGCTTGTTATTCAGATTTGTGGGTATGTTCTTTATTTAGGCTATCATATTATTAGTCCATCCTTAAGCAATGTTTTCATGTGTGTCTGAATTTCGCACATCTCTGGCACAGTAGGCTTTGGACCAAGATAATTCAGATCTCCCTGTTGACATAAAATATTGAGGAAAATTACGCACGGCTTCAAATAGTACTTTGCAACCATCACAAAAGCACATGCTGGTCACATATGTACTCCAAAATGAGCTGATTTAATACTTTTTCTCGAAAGCGGGGCCCAGAATGTCCGTTGAGGTTTTATACTCTTTAGTCACTCTATAATGATTACACGGACTACACCCTTGAATGTTGCATTTAGCATGCACTAGCGGTGATAACGAGAAAAACACAAAATCGATTTTATCGGCGATTTGTGTTGCTCATTAAGACTGTGCTTTTGATCCGTTGCTTGATGAGTGCGAAAGTGGATAAAACTTGCGCTGCGGCATTCATTTCAGTGCGGTCAACTTCAAAAACCGGTAAATATACTTCAATATTGTCCTACCTGTCTTACAGATTTGGACTGATTGTGCAGCACACACTAACCGAACTGACTCCTTACCACATGAATTCATCTATGCAATTGTTGGATGTGCTAAATTTGATTAATATCTATTGAAAACTACGGGTTGTACACAAAATCATGAACAGTGATATGGCATAAATTCTACGAGTGAGAAACACTACTCAGAGTGATTATGAGTAGTGTAAACATGCACAAAATTCGGTCCTTGGGGCTTCAGGCAAATACAAGAATGGCACGTTCATACTCCGCGACTAATCGAGCGTTCACAATGAAGGACTCCCTTCCTTTTGAAAAAATTTTGTTCCAACGTGATCGACAGAGCATTCAAATTTGGCCATGCCAGAGGTTTTCACTACTATTTCGGATCTTGTTGATTTACTCTTAAGCATATTAGATTACTGATGAGTAGTCGGGGATTTGGTTTATTTCAATTTGAAC
>LUCH01000742.1:104847-135854 GCA_013368495.1 Paragonimus heterotremus | reverse complement strand
CTCGTCAGTAGTGCATATCATCGCCACTGCAGCCGGGACTTGAACCACGGACATGCTGTTCATGAGGCAACCGTGTTTACCACTGTGCCATTGACCTCACGTTAGGCACGACCGAATTATCATATGTGAACGCTCAACCACTTTCGCTTGTGAATAATGATCAGGTTGCCCGATCGTCTCGAAATGGAGACAGTTACTGTCAATTAACTTTAATCGATAACCCCGCGATTACGACTTCCTAGACAGGTCGAACTCTCTGATCTCATTAAACCTGCTAGGCGATATTTTAGATTACTGATGAGTAGTCGGGGATTTGGTTAATTTCAAATTGAACATCATATTAGATTATTGAAATTTTTTTAAAATCTTCTCCATTGTGAGAATGACAGTGTGCCAAAATAATCCCGAATTCATTTGAAATCATTTTGTGTTTTCGCGCCTTCACAAAGCAGTTAGGAATAATGAACATCAGATTTGTCAAAAATCGAAAGGGAATGTTAGGAAACACTGCACAAGATGGTGGGTTGCTTCCCGAAAGTCTAGCATCAACAAATTGCATTTGCCTCTACCGATAAGTGAAAACATCTGTTCCCTACTCATCGACATGCTCGAAGTGAACACTATCATCCAAATTCGTGAATATGTCTACATGTCTGTTATCATCTTACAAAAAACTTGGATATCTGCAGATATCGAAGACGAAGTTGTTCAAACCAAAGATTCCACTCATTATTGTGTTTATCGCCTTGTGTGTTACAAATGGCATAGTTGGAAGAGTCATCACTCGCATTAGTGACTCACGGTGCACATTCGTGTGCCTTCTGTTCATTTATTCGGGTGCTTCTGCGAGCTGGCTAATTATTGGACGCAAACCCAGATTCCTAAGTAGTTTTCGTTCACTTGTATCATGTAATATTTACTCATTTCCAAGCCGTCCTGCCGCTGAAACTGACGTGTCCGTTGACGGTTTTGCACTAGAACTCTCATATGTTTTCGGCTCGTAATTATGTATTGTTTACGGAGATTTCAGCTGACTTGATGCCAACTCTTCAGCCTCCCTCGACCTCCTCAACCTTGCTACCTTTCCTACACGTCTGGAAATGCACCTTGATTTGCCCCAGTTAGTACATCTGATCGCTCTACTGTCAAGTTCTCTCTCTCGTGGTTTGCAGTGGGACAGGCCATAAACTCTTTCCTCGTCGCAGAGATCGCAAAATCAGACGTTGACAGTCCAATTTTGACAAATACGATAGACTTAGAGAAACTATATTTTTATCCGACTTGAGTTTGCTCGTTCATGATGACTCATCTAACTCTTGTGATTGGTTGACGAGCTACTAGAATTTCCGCTGTAATATTTGCTTGAAAAACAGTTCTAACAAGCTGAAATAAATTTTTCTTCCCATGCCTATACATAATCCGAAAGCAAAAAAGATGATTACTGATGATTAGCAGAGGATTTTGATTTTCATGTGGATCGAACATCGCTCACATCTGATCGCAGCTGTTGCATTCCCATAGATCTCCTAGCCGGTCGCTTTCGAGAAGAAGCATTAGACTCGAGTTTCGCTCTAATCAGAGCTCGTCGGTAATGCATATCCTTGCCATTGCTGGGACTAGAACTCCGGTCACGTTTTCTTGAGGCGACCATGTTGACCACCGTGCCATTGATCTCACAAATGTAAACCAAATTCCTTACTACTCATCAACAGTCAAAATACCTTGCAACAAGTTAACGATTTCTGTGATTTGAATTTACAGAGAAGTCCTAATAGAGGGGTCATCGATTGGAATTAATAGGACAGTTACTCTGCCTCTTCTTGAAGCGATCGGGTAATCTGATCATTATTCACAAGCGGAAGTGGTTGAGCGTTCACATCCGATGATAATTCGGTCGTGTCTAATGTGAAGTCAATGGCGCATTTGTCAACACTGTTACATTATGTAATCGAGGCCGCAGTTCTAGTCCCGGCTATGACAAGGATATGTACTACTGACGAGCTTTAATGAGAGCGGAACTGGGGTCTAATGCATCTTTGGGAAAGAGGCTGGCTGGCAAGTCTGTCTGAATGCGACAGTTGCGATCGACTGTGAGTGTTGTTCAGTCTATATGAAAAAAGAAGAGGCTTATTAATCAGAAGATTATCCGTTTGTCAAATGCTTCTGTATCCACCAACATAATCCCGGATGGAAAAAGTTACTTCAAGGTCCAAGAAGTCATGAACAGGTTTAGTACACTGAATACTGGTTACAAATTACTAAGTAGTAAATACTAAATAAATGTCGACGGCAAACAGCCCAACCGTAACGGTAACAGGATAACGACGATGCATAAGAATGAGCACATGCACGTATGGGTCAACGTCTGAAGCCGTATTGTTGCGTACACTCTTACAACTGTTCTTGTGAGACTAGTTAAATGGATTGCACGACCATGTGCTTAACTGGGCGTATTCGCGAGCATCATCTAACCTGGGTCAATAACGAGGTTATCAAGGCAATCACCAACGCAATTTCGGTATATCTCGGCGATTTGCACTACATTATCAACCCGACTGCTCCTTTTCTTCCGACTTACTGAGTCAAGTTTGTTCAGCGAAAACCCGTGAGATGCCGAATTTCGGTCACAGCTAAGCTGATCGGAACCCGACTGAATAATTCACCCTTTTGCGCATTGAGGTAAGTGTTTCAGGCTTTGCGGTTGACGTGGTCCACCACCCACGCTGTGGCTGGTTAAACTGCTACAGAACTAGTTGCGTCATGACGGTGACGTAATTGTATCAAAACACTGTCCGTATGTCTATATGTAACGTGACTTACCTCATTTGAACTTGTTATTTGTTTTGTTCACTTCGCCCTGACAACTATGTTCCAGATGAATTTTACGTAAATGGGCTGATGATGAATTTAATTCATTGAGTTCCTTGAATCCATCTAGTCAGAACAGAGAGAAGACACATATTCTGATTTACTCTCATCAGTCGCCAACGTAACACTACCAATTTCTTTTTTACAAACTGGGCTTAACAACAACAGTTGAACAAACCAACCACATAGTGCTGACCTTTCACTCGTTAATAGTGTAGTCAATTCTATAGCAAGAAGATTAACTGTGTCAGCACCTTCTGTGCACACAAATCTGGCTGATGTTGTTTGACTAGCATTGCAGAAATATGACCCTTTTTCTCCCCATTGCACCTAACCGCTTTTGGTTCTTTCATCTTATTGTGACTATCCACAAATTCTTCAGGATAGCTGTTATCCACCAGCTTTTCCCTAATAAACTTCTTTCTCCAATCGATCTGCTGTGCAAATCATTCTGGCTGTGTGGAATAACGTTTTCACTAAGCCTCTTCTACAAGCAATAGGTGCGAAGCTGGAGAAGTGCAAATATTGTCCACTCTAAGTGGGCTTACAATAGACAGATCGTTGTAATGCACCATCTTGGCGTCTGGTTGTAAGAATGTCTCAGAACGGTAAGCAACTAATAACCTTCACCTCATAAGATACAGAGAGGTTTGGGTGGATAAAGTTCAAGTAGTTATAAAATGAAGTAAAAGCACATTGATCGGTAAAACTGAAACGTCATCCACGTAACGACTGTAAAGCAGGACCCCCGAAATCTCTTCTTGAAATTGCTTTTCAAGTATTCCCAAAAATACACCTGCTAGTGTAGAACTCTGTGGACTACCCATGGTTACACCATCAATCTGTCTATAGTTAACACCTTCGAACTCAAACGGAATGTTTTCTGTACGAGCAGCAATGAAATCCTTAAGAGGATCTAACGGAATACCTAAATTTAAATTTTGACTGGAAATAAAATCACGTAAAAATGTAAGTCTCACGCAACGGTACAATGATAAACAAAGAGTCGATCTCGACCGAGTACATCATGTGTGGACTTACTGAATTGTTATCCAAAATTTATACAAGCTCAAATGAACTACGAATGCAGCTGGGGGATAACAATTCATGAACGGGTTTAAGGATGCCCACTAACCATCGCGCCAGCTTGTGGTATGCCGAATTGTTAATGGATAATATCGGTCTTAGTAGGACACCCGTCTTGTGGATTTTTGGTAAACCTGTCATTCTCAGTGTCTGCATGCCTGTTCATTCCAGGTTATCATACTGAATCTCGAAAATATATCCATGCAACACCAATATTTGCAGTTTCATTGGTATCTGTTTTTCAGTTAGAAAGTTGTTATCAGGACTGTTATCCAGTTGAAATTTCCGTGCTTCAAAAAATACCACATTCATCTTGGTTACATAGTCCTCTTTCTTCATTATATCAACGCCCGAGCCCTTGTCTGGCTTGGATAAGATTAGGCCATTCATTTCTTTGGGCTCCTCGATGGCTCTGTAGTGTTCTGCCAACAAACAACAATGTGAGCGTATTGGAGTCGACAGAAACTCATGCGAGATATCAACCAACTTTACTCAAAACCGGTCCGTGTTGTCCTATGAGGCGGGAGTAAGGTCGTTAACTTGCTCGTACAAGTTTTCTTATTGAACCTGTGTTTTTAGTCTGATCGCTTGTTTCGGTGTCATCTTAGAGTTTAGACCCAACAAAACCACATCCAGTTAACCTTTGGTAAAGTGGGTTGCGGATAAACTGTTAATGTGTTTAAAATCATCTGTGGTAAACGTTGACATCTGTCCACGAAGTAATGAATATTGCAAGTTCTGAAGCGTCTTTGCCTTGATTTTTTGAAGTGTAGTTCGGCTAAAGATTTCATGCTTGATCTGGCAAACCAAAGACAAGCTGTTAAGCAAACCAGCAAAACGTTGCTGGGTTTTAATAAACATGTTCAGTTTTTCTTTGGATGATTCGATGTGAGAACTAATAATCCTTACAAGGTTCACGCTGTTTACTTAAAGTGGTTCCTTAGAAATCGGCTTGGAAAAATGCACAGGAAATTGGCTTGATACCACACAAATTTCGTAAAATCGTATCCGCGTTCGTTCAAACGTTGTTTTGCACCGAAGTGAAAGTAACCGATTCAATCTGCCAGTAATGCATGCAAGGATTCTTCATTGGCGACTGATGAGAGCAAATCGAAATGTTAACATCCTCCGATATATGTCTTCTCTTTGTTTTGACTGGTGATCAGTTGCTGACAGCAAGCTTTTTCACCACACCGTTTATCCACGTTAACTCCTTAATTCTAGGTTGCTACTACTCAGGATCGTAGAGACTCATCACTTGTCAGGAAGTTTTATACAGCTTAAGCTGATGCCGATTTGTCATGAGCATCAGGCTAGATTGGCGAGGACCATCTTAACCTTGGCAGTTTACGTTTATAGCCTCTTCACTGTTGCAGTAAATCCACATGTACGGGAACTTTTCGGAATCTCCACGACCTTCACTACGCAAACTTATATTTACGCAACAACGGCTATTTTACAGGAGCACACCGTGCTTTGAGACTGCAATGCGCACATCACTTTACGAAGTCAAATTGAGCACATAATGTAAAGTACGCTGTACCGCTTGAACTTACCCAAACAGCCAATCTTCTTTTCGACGTGGGGGTGTAAACCGCTCTTTTAAGTTGCTAGACATACGAATAACACATTGACCGGTGTTTGTAGTTCGTACATGTGAGAGGGGTCTCTTGTTGTGGGCGGTATCGTTTATCAGTTTTTCACATTGTTACTATCCCACAGTTCGGAATAGTTTCACGTGTTACAACCTGCTTCAGTAAGCTAGGTTATATTGCCAACCGATCTATGGTGAAAATCTCATTTTGTCGTACTAATTAGCAGTGCTCACCATAGATACGATCGCGCGAACTGAAGAGAACGACAGCCTCAAGCATTCAAAAGGTAAGAAAAAGGCAAAGAAAGTTCGGAAGCAATATTCATCGTGATTCGTGAATGTATAAACAGAAACTGGCGCCGCTGGAGGGGCAATAAATGGAGCATGACAAACCAATGTAGACGGACAAAGTGGTTCATTTCTTCACTTACCTTCTAAACTCTGTTTACCAGTGATCAGCTTTACAGACCAACGGACATTTTAAGTCACAACATTATTGTTTATGCAGGGAGTCCAATCTTTAGAAACGGAGGTTTCGGCTGGACTCAAACCAGCGATAGAAATAAAGTGGCTGAAACCTGCAAACGTTTTACTAACTGGACTGCTAGGGTTATCTGTTAAAGTGCTTGCCGTGTTCTGGCATGTTGGCTTTGTCGCCGGTTTGAGTTCTGCTACACTCCAGAGTTTTCGCATCTAAATCTTCTCTAGTTTGTCAACCCTAGCAATATATTTACCCATAACACTTTATATGCAATAACTTGTTAGACGGGCCTTATCACGTGCTTCGCCTACACTTTTTTTCGAAACTAGCCTCAAATACCGATTTCCCAACAAAGTTTGGCCACTTTGAATCAGTTGCTCAGTACACAAGACGCGGATTTAAATCAACTGAAGCTCACAGGTGACATAAACGATCAGGCAGTTATGGTTTTCTTATATACTCGAAGTGTGCTAAAGGATGAACAAATGGACCATTTCGGTAAGTACAAGAACCCTAGACTTATGATAGTCACCAGGTTGACATTCACTCTTCCCGCTCAGTTTAATTTGAATTCATCTCACACGCACATATAATGACCTAAGTAAATCTGTTTGATTAGTTCAAAAACAAGCACAACAGTTACTCAAAGTTTGAAAACGTGAAGATCAACTAGGAACGTGAACGACTAGTATAAACTCATGAAAAGCAAGTGCTGATAGTCGATCATTCATTGTTTGTGGCTTCAGGAATCTCACGGAATATCGGTTATCACATATTCAAATCCGACAAGGCCGAATTACAAAGAACGTGTGCACACAGCGATACATTGTCGTGGGTTTCCATAATTGACTTTAGTTCGACATAATAACCTTTATTGTGAACATCCATTAATCGCGACACCCTCGAGAACTTTGAATAACCGTCCGCTTTCAGACGGTCGTGATTGAGAGATATTCATCACTGAACTCTTCAGGCAGTCGTTTTAACAGCGGAAGCTCATCCAATATAGGATATAGGAAACTGTACAACGGTCGTACAAGTTATGTTGAATAGATGATATTTCTATAGTCATTAGCATTTTCGCAACGCCAGTTTCTTGCTTAAAATGCCCCCCTCCCACTTGTCGTTCCTAATGTCCGACCCTCTTGACACTGTGAATTGTCATTATTCTCAGCGTTTGTTTTACACTTATCGATTTCTTCTGTACTACTCACCAGCGTCGTTTAGTAGTACCTAATCTTTCCTGTCCATGCGATCATCCCCCAAAGTTTTATCCGGCTGTAATGGTACCACTGAATTAGTTGACTCTGTGATTCTCAGAGCAACCACCTGTTCAACTTAACCTCATCTCCACTTGGCTAAAACAGTGTTTAACCAGAAAAAAATGCCGCCAGAACATCCAAAAAGTTAGTGATGAAATGACCTTAGATAATTTGGAACAACTTACAACTGAAAATAGCAGCCAGTTTTGTCAAGTACAATATACCTCTTGAATGAACTAACCGTACCAAGATAGAAGTTCAACGTGAAATGTTGACCGATTTGTTATCTAACTCAACGCTTTCAACAGAGTATGCTTTATGCTAGATGAATGAAAAACTAGTAGTTATCGAGCGCCCCCACAAACTAACTCAGCTTCAGCTGCGTTAAGAACCTTATAGTGAACCAACTAGCTAATACTATGGGGACCAGAAAAAGAATCTACAGTTGTACTTGAGTTATAGCTTGCTTACATCCAGTTAGTGTGAGTGGATACAATCCACCTCTGACTGCCAGTTTGAAGTTGTTACGTTAACTAAAAAGGACATTACGACCAACATGATGGGGATCTTTGCGGACATTAACAAGCTGAACCTGATTTGACATCGGATATTCTGTACACGCTAGAAACAACTGCGAGAAATGCAAAGCAAATGTTTCTGAGGGGCCATTTCATCAGTGCAGTAACGAGGCGAACGTTACCACCCAATGGAATCCAGACAACCTAAACGTGTGAACTACCAAAACTTTACAGACCCAAAATACTGCTTAGACTAACTTTGTTTATGGTCGGTTCGGTCAAATACTTTATCACAACTGATCGCGGAGCCACCGAGACCACTGCACTAACTAGTTGTAAACACTATTGTTAAATATTAATTCGAGTAACTGAATCAAGTCGACAGAATGAATGTCATGTACTAAAACCTAGACACCACGAACGGAACACCTCACTCTCCGTCGTTCCTGCGAGAGAAACTGTGAAAGTGATCATCGTTCAAACTAAAGAGAAGTAACAACCATAATTTGACTTCAGTCAAACACGAGAGTCTATTTACGCATTCATCCGCAACGCAAATTTTGCTTTCGAGGGCGAAGTTTCAGAAAGACTTTTTGCTCAGGGTAAGTCCGTCGAGTCCTATCCGATGTGTCAACTTTAAGTTCTATGCGGAATAAAAATTCCTTATCAATGCAGACGGCACACGTCTTTCGCTTCGTTACCTTGATAACATATTCATGATTTCTAACTGCAAGTAATACTGAACGCTTAATCTCTCGATTTTTCCAAGTACAATTGAAAATACCTATTTTAATTCTGCGAGCGGCTAATGACAGCATCACATTCTCTAATACTTTGCTCAAAAAGGGTGACCGATTGGCTTAACGGAATAGACATGTGAACCGGAACATATTCGTACTTGAACGGCCCACCGCCATATAACCACGAATTCAAAACGGTCTGTTCACTGCTTGATTGCACCAGAGATATACATCCATCAGTTTTTTCACTGAGACGCAACCTTATGGTCAACATGTCAAACTAACGGACACTTGAACATTTGCCAAACGACAGACATAACTTTAAGCAATCTTCTCAGAAGTTTTATTCAGAAATTTGGAGGCATTTCACACTTAGTTTTCAAAGATATGACAGTGTCTTGAAATTGATCTACCGAAACTGTAGGTTGGCCGTCATTCACGTGTACTGGGCAGCCGCACCGATCATTTTGAATCAAACATGTCAGATTGAATTCACTGATGTACCAACCGTTGCCTCCGTATACCAACTCAAACTAAACCACCAATGTGAATAGAACAAAAACATTAATTATACTGTGATAAAGCCAATCCAGTTTTGGCATACGTTGATTGTCTTATCATTCGTTTTTCGATAGCTGGGGTTGCACAGGCAGCTCAGCGAAATCAACCAGCATCACCGATTGCATCAACCGTGTAATCTTTGAACATTATGTTTAAATGGAAGGAACGTTTGAAATCGTCCACGTTACTTTCAAATGGAGCCGATTGCTACTTGCTGAGGCTGTTGTTTTTCCTGAATCGGTGCCATTTTTGTATACCAACAAAGGGAGATACTTCTAACGTTGGTGCTGCAGAATGATTCTTGACAATGCGGAGTTGTGGTTGCATGTACTTTACGTTTCAACCCTGCCGATCTGTGATATGTTTGTCAAATGGAACAGATGAAGAACAGTGTTTTGATGAAGTATCTTATATTGATTAATTCTGTATAAACTCTATTTCCATCGGGCATCAATTGGTGCTTAAAGATTATTCAGGAAAGCATGTACTGGAAGTGGTGAGTCACATCACCATCAACATATACACTGATCTCAGATGATACACTGATGAACACTGTTGTAAGAAAATGTTGAAGATCAATTTTAGCTTCATTCTTTTCACCAAGACTATCATTCTTCACGTTACAACACTAACATTTTGATCTCATTTGATGAGACGTTGCATTATTTTTTAGTGTTATAAATCAAAACACTTAATCCGTATGTACATCTGTGAATAGTGGCCTCATCCCTTCAGGTCCACCGGAGGATACGTGATGTATGTGGGTAACACCACAAGCTACTTGTGGTTATGGTCATGTACAAGCATTCTTTGGCTTCAGTTGCTGTGACAGACTAATGTGGAAACAGATGCCGCCGATTGTATATATTATTCACTTGGCTCGTGGTTCCATGTTTAGATTTTTGTTTGATCGATGTCAATCTTTTTTCACTTCAGACAACACAAGTGACTCGGTAAGTAAACATGGGCTTCCAGCACGGTTTTATTTCAACTAACCAACCCTTCTTTACAGGCATAAGTAACTGCGTAATCTGGATTTTTAGAATGCAATCAGGATCCGAATCCTATTCTTCTCTTTACAAAGATAGAAAAGAATGGTTTTGGTGAGGGCCGGCTGAGCTCTTTAAGATAGCTTTGAAAATTGAAGGGGTGCTTCATGATTGTTGTATACTAATGTTTATTCTAACTTCAACTATTGATTGTATGCACCAAAATACAGTCGCAGTTGATCACATCTTTTGCATTCCGTTACGCTTTCAGTTAGTTTCTGAAAAGAAGCGCTGAACTCATATTTTGCACATGCTTAAGCTTATCAGTAATGTGCCTTTATCAAAGCCTGGACGTGAACCATGATCAGACATTCAGAATGGGACCATGCTGAGTAGTACCCCAATGACACCACAACGGACGTTAACTTATCATATGTAAAGCCTCAGACCTAAAGTCTGTTTTGCAACAACATAGATATTTGTCTAGTTTTGTCGTGTTCAAGTTACTAACTGGACTTTTGCTGTGTTGACTCACTGATTCGTGAAATGTACACTGTATTCCGATCCAGTAAATCGTCGACGACCACAGTTTTACTCGATGAATCTTGTAGGTATCAGACGGTGGTGGATTTTACATATAAAGGCTACAGTCAACTTGACTACTCATAAAGTTATCTAGAATTGTCTCGTCTTTCACCTTTTTCTTCCCTTCAGAGCAATACTAGAAGAAATGTATGAATCTGCCAAAACTACTGTATGTTAAGTTTGTCATTAGGATAAAGATTTGTGGACAACTGCTTTTGGTGTTCATCATTTGGCGTGTTGTTCGCTAGGGTTTTCCGATCTCTTCCTTCTTATTCAAAATTATCGTGGGTGCTATACCAAAAGGCAAGCTTGTTTGTTCCTACGGTCTTTTTTGTTGAGCCCTGTCCTGGTAGTGAGTTGGTTGACGAGTAGTATGCGGCAGGCCCACCCACAACAACAGCACACCGACAGTTTGTCGTGGATCGACTGAATGTAACTCGCTGGTTGATTGCAGGGGCATTCTCGTATGGGTTGCACATGCTCGCTAGTACGTCTCCGTGTTCGGCAAGCTTGTTTGGTCTTAAACGGTGTTAGCAGCAGTTCATTGGGCATTAGAGCAAATCAAGCGAGCAGAGTGTGCACAGCGGAATAGAATCCAACATGACGATGGATGACGGAATCTGTGTCTGTTTGATAACCACCGACTGGAAGGGGTGAGAAATATTTTGGAAAAGCACCCAACGCTAGATATGAAACTGTTAAAAACTGAAAACGGTTATAAAATTTCAAAACAGAACAACAGAATCTGAGTTCACATCGGCAAACAGATGTGCACTCGTGATTATCTGATCCCATCCTTGTCTCAATCAGGTTGTCCGGTGTGTACGCTTATGTTTGTACTGATAATGCGGTTGCGTTGATTGGTCGACACTTTTGGTATATACAATGTATTAGTACCATGGGTGATAAATTTGGATTCGTATGACCATATTTTACCTCTCTTCGTAATGTGCTGGCAGGGCGCATTTCGCGGAAAGACCGTGTGGTAACCCTATTTCCCAAAATTTCTCAATTAGTTCTATTCAACAGCAGAACTGTAGATAGCCGCATTTATATGTATAAAGCATTCATGTGTGTTCAAATCAGTTCACCATTGAAATGTTTGTTAATGTTCCTTCTGCTCTCCTCATATGTTTGCGTTCACATTATAGAATACCACGATATGGATCCAAAGGCGAAATGACCGAGCCACTGTAAGTAATCGGTTTTTTCTCTGTTTTCGTCATGAAAGCATGAGAAGCAATTTATCACAAGTTGCCATTAAATTGTATGCATACATTTTCACTCGTCGTTAGGAGACCTTTTTATTGTAATCGATGTAGTTGTGGACGACGATATAGGATTGTCCACGTAGCTGGCCAATTAAAAATATCTCACAGTTATCCCACAAAAAGTTAGATGTTAATAGCTCTACTGAAGACACTACTATCATTATGAAAATTCACAGGTTCATAGGTGTCTTTCCTTGTGAACAAAGCAACAAGTATTGCATAACAAGCATCTTCTTTTGTGAGTAGTATAGTGTGTACATTCGAGAACTAACGGGCAAGTCTCAATGCCAGGAAGACGATGGACCAAAAGCGACTATCGGAATAGTGTGTACGCGTTATGGAGGAAGTGGCATCAGGGAGAATTACAACATACTGCTACACAATGTGTGTGAATGCACGTCCTATGCTTCAAAATAACATGTAAGGGAGTTCATGCAATAAACAACTTTGCAGGACAAGCGTCTTTTGCGGTCACAACAGCAGTAATAGCTAAGTAGGTATGGGCACAGAGCTATAAATCCGATTGCTAGTAAGATCACTGAGATTAGCAGACAGTGGAAGTTGATAAAACGAGTTCAACAGAAAAAAATCACTTGGACAGCCTAAAGTTTAATAATGGTTGGCAAAATATCCTCGAATAACGATTTTCCATTTTAATTAATGGTTGCATTGGCACATTGCAGCAAGACTGTGCAATGCCTTGGCATTGACCTTTCCTAAATTTTAATGTTGTCCACGTTGATCTGTTGATATAATACACAATGGTTAGTCTCCATGCTCAACACTGTGTTGTTGTGTGGCTCTATGTGGCTGTTGACGGTTTCGAGTTCGGCTTACTGCGGATTTATTTCATCTGAATTTCTTCAAATTTAGCCAAACTCATTATCAATATTATGATTTCGTATGTTTTCTCACTTGCGTAAGACAAGCTAAGTTAACACAAATTCCATCTGATAGAACTGTACTGCGCTCAGAAACCTGTGTACAACTGCAAACAACTGGTTCCAGGGATCAACTTCCATCGGAAAGAATTCACCATCTATGGAAAATGACGTATGAGATCTTTCTACTAATCCCATTCAATCATTTACCTCAACAGACACAGTCACATGGCCTGCCTCATCTCGGTGACATAGCATCCTATGACGTAATAAACCGTAACTATGATTGACTCGACCTATCTAAGACATCTGTTGAATATATCAAATTATATCCGTAACGTGATTATGGATGGTCAACGAACTATAACCTAAGACTCTTCGGCTATCTGTGCTAGTTTCAACACAATTTCAAATCTCACCATGCCAGCCAACGGTCTGACAATTCGATACTTGGTTCTGACAACGCCAAAGTCACCGTATACTGGCACATAATAACTGTTGCCCTATCTGAGCCATGCCGGTGAGTCTCCTCTTGGATACTGATCGGGCTGTCTACTGATAAATCAGTCTTGTGCATTCATGTGTGTTCTATGTTTAGGTCATCATCGGACATCCGCGCTGTTGCAGTCACGTTGACTGTTTTCGCCTCCCTTTCTGAGGGTGTTGGTGCACATGTTCTACGTTGCCTGCTTGTAGCACGAATATAACTACTGCTCATTGATTACGATTTGAACCAAAAACGATGGTCGATCTCATAAAAGATTAACCATAACACCCTTTCTGACAACTATAAACAGACCTTGTTCAAACAGAAAGGAGTACGCAACGAGGAGGAACGATGAAAACACCGGCAATGTAATAAACAATTCATAGCAGATAAGTTGTTTATGTACAAAAATAAAATGATGATTGCTCTCTTGGCTCACACGTGATGGCGACAAACTAGAACCATATGGAACTTGGCGAACGGATGTTTGTAACCGAAACACCGATCTAGTCGGACGAAGTTCATTCCCATAATGGCCAGGACTAAGAGTGTACACGAAAGATTGTTTGCAGGCTGTGGTATTTGTTTGTACAGTACATCTTGGATTAGACATTAGGAGACACTTTGTGAATAGCCGCCTTTTGAACACACCGGTAGTGGAAAGCTGACAAGAAAAAAAGTTTTGCCATACTGCGTGTGGTGCAGTACCGCGAAGGAAACTTCTCGTTACCAATGCACAGAAGCTTGGGAAATGGCTCGGTATCTTTAGTTACATAATGTGTACCAGATACAGTTTGATCCATCATCAGTAAACTGATCTTACTTTGCCAGATAAAGGCATGCATTCTCAACGATAGAAATGAACATACTATTGTGGTTGCGCAAGTCAAGTAGTTTTTAAACTGTTAAGTCCTGCTTTGTAGACAGTAAAAGACATGCCCTACAGAACTAAGGTTGTGGAGTATACCGGACCGTTAAAATGACAGAATACCAGACCTAGTATCCGTCACTCAAACGGGTGACATTCGTTACGACCGGGCATCATTACTGCCGAAGAGGTGACAGCGGAAATTACCGTGAAAACAAAGCGTCAAAGCAGAATCCATCTCTTCGACTCCCGTCATTTAGAAAGCTTGGCTCAACTAGCCGTTATTCTGTCCACAAGCGTAGCCATACAAGTGTCCCTCAGCATTTCAGAGATGCAGACTATTTTAAAACTACGCTAAGCTATGTGGTTTGAACAAACTTTTCGGTAAGTGATCAACTGACAATTCGTGGAAGGCTACATGCAACCAGCGCGAAACACTCGAGCGACCTCGAGTACTAACGAAGTAAGTAATCAGGCCGAGACTCAGGAGCAGCGTCGGATTTGCTACAGTGAGCACCTGATTAAAACAAGTTGTTTAGTCATGTTAGGCGTTGAAACAAACGAGTGACAAACAGATCATTCTGTCTACGAAATAAGCCTTGGAAACACAATAAAAACAAGAGTGATCAGCGCCACGCGTGATATCTTCTTGTTTTCATTTTGGCAAATAAGAAGTTTTCAATGGTGACGAAACATATTAACAGTCACAAGATTTAGATGAGATCCAATTGTGAAAAATCAGGGCATCGATTGGACTCGAAACTCAGCTGGTAGAACACTTGCTGCCTTTGGGCAAGCTGTTTATGTTGCTGATTCAAATCCAGCTGAATTCCTGATTTTTCAAAACCGGGTCTCATCTAACCCATTATATCCGCTAAACAACTCATTAGTATTGCAAACACAGGATTGTTGGACCAAGTCTTCTTATATCGATTATTTGTTCTTAGTTTTGAGCAGCTCGACATTATTCCGCTTGCGAATGCGACCTAATCCGTCAGATAGCTGTGAATATCTCATTCTTCAAAAGTTGAATCTGCACACCATACGGACGCAACTTAACACTGGAATCGTCATTTAAAGCGGTTAACGTACCAGTCGCACAAGTTATTGCAATAGGGCAGAATGTGTTAGAAACAAGTGCGGGATGATTTTATTTTTCCGCCGAACCTCATTTGGTCACCCCTAACTTTTGACAACTCCCTTTACATATCTATTGACTTTTCGAACGATTGTAATCGGTGTGCTGTTGGTCGACGATTCTTGTACAGCACGATTATTAACCGTCCGACAGGTTGACTGAATTTGTTTCGTTCTACCTAGTTCTTATGTTAGACATGATTCGTTTTCCAGTACCATCTTACTGAACGATCTAAGCGCATTTCTAATAAGCTTAAAATAGTTTATAATGTCTTCCAATGTCACAGTTGCATTTGCAGGTCAATCGTCGGTTATAATGTTTAACAACATTTTTCATGAAAACTTCAGAATCCCGTTTTCATCTGTTTCAGGCTTTCGCCAAGGTCATACCAGTTCTGGCGAGCATGACTTCGAAAGACGTTCTTTCGCTAGCATTACTCAGTTCCACTCTTGATTTTGCGCTACGTAACATGAAATATATTGACCAAGTATCACAAGAAAGCTTGATATCGGCTACAGATTTATCCACCTCAAGACTGGAATCACTGGTTAAAGGAGAGGACAGTGAAACAAGACAGCTGGTCACCGATGAACTTACTCGTGTGGTCTTAGATATGGCACAGGTGAGATGCCTCGGACACGATGAGCAAACGTGATTGCCGTTTATAGTCAGTTTAACTCAGTACACTGAAGGGCTATGTCTATAACAATTTCAGTCACCTTTTTCACGAATTCCGGCATGTATTTTCTGCCAGTAACTCATTCCAGTTAAACTGTTTCCATCACCCAGTTTCACTTGTGTTTTAAATCTCTGTTACTTTCAGTTAGAATGAGGTTTCCAATCTAATCGTCTTCGAAATTTTTGCATCGGGTAATCCACATATTGATAAGGAAGGTGAAATTATGAACTGGAAAGGATATTACTTAAATTATTCTAGTTTGACATGTAAATTCTGCTATTGTTATTCAAGCGCTTACAAAAAATTACGAAAATATTTATAGACAACGTTAACTACTGATGTTATCTTCGAATGATCTGAGATGCATAACTTACAGTTTTCAACCTGGAGCATATTTTAAAAGATTATCACTTTTACGTAAAATGTGTTTTACAAGAAAGTGCTCGCCGTTACAATACTGAAAAACTATACTATGTTCATCTGTTACAAAGTGAACATTACTCACATCTGATCAGAGCTTTTGTGCTCACTCAAACTTTGTGCTAATCCCTTTCAAAACGAGGCGCTTACCTGAGAGTTCGCTCTTGTTGGAGTTTGTCAGAGGCTGAGAGTTAAACCCTGTTCATGCTTTCATTGAGCAGGTGAGAACAGGATTACGCTCTGATAAGAACCCTACTCGAGTCTAGTGCCTTTAATTGAAACGGACTAAATGAAAACATAGGAAAAGGTGAAAGCTGCGAACAATTTTGAGTCGCACTCAATTTGTAGCAATCGAAACACTCACTACTTACGAATTTATGTATGTGACATACATGTGTTTATGTATGTAGTCAGTTAGTGAATATTGTAGTAAATGCAGGACATCTGTGATGCAAAAAACGTCACACATATCTAAATCACATTATCTGAAAGTTACCACAAATCACGTGATCAACATAACTTGAGGAAAGATTTCTATGAAGAAAAGCATATGAACATTCCAGCTGCCTTAATATAAAACTAATAGAGGTCCACATTTGATAGACAGTCGTGATTTCACATCCTGCTTGCATACAGGTTTTCTCATTCAACGCTCCGCTAGCTGTTTCGACTAACTGCAGTTTGTTAGTCACATCTGCGAATGTCATATGACTCAGAGTATGAACAACAGCCAGTGACAACATCGCAGTGGCCTGCTGAATTCAGTCTTTAGCTTCTTTTGCTCTTATTGTTTTAGTTGCGTGAGAAACGCTTTGAAACGGTAAAAATGTCAGCAAATTGTATAAGCGTGCGAAAGTTCTGTTCAGGTCGTAGGTACAAAGCTTGTGAACTAGGTAAACCGACTATAACTTTCAGTCCCTAACTGTCACGCAAGAGAATACACATACATATTAAAAACTGCATGACCATATTTATTGTTTGAACGTTGAAACTGCGAAACTTGGATTGTCCTCAGTACACGGGGTCATGAAGAATTGAGAATGGGTCGTTCAGTTAATTCTGTATAAACTTCTCTGTGTACCCTTACGTCAACTACAACTAGATCTGTTTCGTAGAAATTCCCTAGAGGGTAACAGAGGATATCAACTGCATGCTAGTTGGTGGCAGGCTCGGTGACCGAAGTCAGTTTGTCTAATCTATATGAAAATCAAAATCCCCTACTACTCATCAGCAGTCAAAATACCTTGCAATAAGTTGACGATTTTTGTGATTTCAACTTGGAGAGAAGTCCTAGTCGAGGGGTCATCGACTGTGTCTCCTTTCGAGGCGATCGGGCAACCTGATCATTGCTGACAAGCGAAAACGGTTGAGCGTTCACATATGATAATTCGGTCGTGCCTATTGTGAGGTCAATGGCACAGTGGTAAACACAGTTGCCTCATGGGAGCGTTGTCGGAGTTCTAGTTCAGGTCCTGATAAGGATATGCACTACTGACGAGCTGTAATGAGAGCGAAATTCGAGTCTAGTGTTTTATTTCGAAAGAGGCTGACTGGCAAGTCTATCTGGATACAAGAGCTTCGATCACTTGCGGGTGATGTTCGATCTATGTGGAGACCAAAATCTCCTACTACTCATCAGAATGTCTGATAATGGATCTTGGTCTGGATTTAAAAAGTCACGGTAAATCGTTCAGTATTCAGTGTGTATCTCTTTTAAGTATTTTAGCTGTGTGTAAATAGGACATTTATACAGATGACCGTCGCAAAATGGAAATGATGGATGTGAGCAATACTGTCAATTGCTGGGAGATTGTTGATCATACACTTTGACTCTCTGAACAAAAGCTGACTGATGATAATAGATGCATTTTTGTCTCATCTTTTCGTTCTACTTAGATGACAAACGCACACATAGCCGACCCCATTCCAAAGGACATTCCGAATGATCCGAAAATACTCGATTACAACGTTGATTTGGAAAAAGACGGTAATTTATGTCATTTGCATTTATGAGTGGTTGATTCGTTCTGCTAGAAAAAAAAAACGATTTTTCTCAGTCCTACAACGTACTGATCTCAACGGTTTGCCAACCAGACTGAACTAAGTTGAATGGAAAGTATTCACTCACCTAGGTTTCTATCAGGTGAACTTGTTAAATCAATATTTCCTATTAAATACAGATCACATTCCTTTGTCCCGTCCTTCCACTAACCAAACACCACTCGAGCTCGAATTTGAGGTATGCACCCACACAGACAAGCGTAAGTAGAGTTAGAGATCATTGGACGATGCATTTATGTGGTCTGTCCGACTTGTTTGAGTGCGGCTTGAGATATTTCTTGGCTGGATAGATTATCGGTGAGTAAGCCAAATGGCCCGACTGAAGTAAAAATCTAGCACCTGACAGCGTAATTGAAAACATTTATGTGAAGTTCTAAAATCCTTCGAGGATTTATCACAACTGGCACTCCGACCGAGTCCAGTTAGCGCTTATGAATAAAACGAAAAATATTTATTTCTTCTTTAATCTACAAATGTTGAAAACCTGTGTTCACAAACGAAGAAGATACACAGCTCAAGGAAGATCGATTGAAAACTACCGGTTTCCCTGTAGCAACTGAATCGTGCTGTGCGGTTTTCTAGTCTCACCGTACCATTCATAGTCTGTGTCGTGATGTTATAAAGCCGCACAAGACCATATTTTGCCATCAGCGATAGTTGATAGCTTTGTGTCCTTTAACCGAGTCATGCTATTTTGCTACGCATCAGCATGTTCCATTCTACCAGATATATTATATATATAATATATATATATATTATATATATATAATATTCTCATAGTAGCAGTCAAATGCATCCACAGCACACATGTGATGAGCACATACAAAGGAATTGATCGAGTAAAGCAGTCTTGTTCTCTAAGCGGTTTACAACATTTTTCGTTCAACTCAACCGAGTGTATTCCATACGAAACAGTGGACTATTCTGATAGGCCTGGAACCCACGTGAAAAGTTTAACTCCGCTCACTGTTAGTGGGGTTCGGCCGTTTGGCTGTCTCACTGGTCAAACCCACAGGTTAGACTACAGAAGTATATCGCTCTTCTCCCATTTGTCTGGTAGTGTGTGCCCTTCAAATTTGTTTGCGCATGGTGTGCTCTACAACGTCCAACCTATTACGGCGCACCCAGTGCCCACACTAGTGCACATGTATGTGCAGGTGTGAGGCAATTATAGGGGGAACGCGCATGTCAGAAATTTCGGCCATATTTGTTGGTGGGCAGCTGTTTTCGAAATCTGTCCTTCCTTATCGTCGTAAAATATACAAAGCCTTGTAAGTATGTGTACCATGTTTACTCATCATCTTCTAGAGATCTCACGAACAACACCGACTTTGCCTCATTCCGTTCCCAACAGTCAGTCATCTCGATTATAAAGTTTCATCTCAGCGCTACACTTCAACATGTGCTAGAGAAACCAGTCAGCTACGTGTTTCGTAGACTAAGCCGTTCTTATCGACAGGTGTTCAGTTGCAGATTCAAGACGATTTATGTGTAAATACTCAAGCTGCGAACAGTGTTTTACGCGAAATAATCAGGTTACTGGATTGTATGGACTACAGGGGGTCGTGGGTATGTCGTTTTCTTGATACAAAAGTCGGGCTAATCATGTGCAGCACATCGTGCAACACATTTTGAAAGAAATTAGTATGTGAATTATGTCCGAACAAGAAGTGACCATAACAAATCGCAGTGTAAATAGAAACTGCATGAAGCTAACCAAAAAGCCATGGTTTCATGATAACCCACTTAAACAACGTGTGAAAGTTGTTTTGAACAATTATACTAATGTTGCGCTTTAGTTTTATAATTAATCACCGTTATCTATGGATTTTGTCGAGATAAACGTTCCATTTCGTAAATGATGTTGCGTTCTTTGATAGAGTGAGGAACAGAGGACTATTTAACCAAGTAGATCTTTTTCAAGTAAGGGGGAAAACTATACAAGCATATTAGATAACGAAATTTGCGTCAAGATATTTAATACATTAGTCATTGGTGTTTGCAAGTTAATATACAAAATTTAAGAGAAAACTGTTGTTAACAAAACAGAACTACTGATTCAACGAATAAAAAATATTAATCGTTTGGTATTTGCTTTTTTCTACCACATATGGATGAACTAACGGTAAAATTCGAGGATTACCGCGACCCGTGGAAACTTGTGAAAGCTGATAGAAAAACTTGGGCATAGAATTGAATATTCTGTCCATGATTCACCAATGAGCATTTCATTTCCTTATACACGTAAACTACCCATTTTGTTTTTGCCACGTAATACCGTACGGGACGTAATTCACCGTTTACATTTTTACAGAGTTATGCAACAATAACAAGGCTGTTAAACGTCTTATGTCCCGAAAAACGTTTTCTGTTCTCGCTAATCGTAGTTTTTGTTGCAAGGTATATTTTCATGAAATGTACGGCTACATCAGTAACAGAAAAACGGCTTTACTCCTTTGCACAATCTGACATTGTAGAAGCTTCCTTAGTTTAGCATGACAGTCATGACTACAGTGGTAGTATTTGGTTCCTATGCACTGCTATGATCCACAAACTTTTCTGGATGATGTTCACTTCAAAATGTCATTGTTGCTCACCCTTTAGAACGTTTTGATATTTTGCCCTTATATCACCAGTAGCCAGTGTCCTCACGTTGTTTGTCTCTCATTAGAATTAGCCATTACCATCTAGGTTATTACTTCCTTTAAGAGACAGGACCATTTCACGCAGTTTTTCCATCTTGATTATCCTGGTGAGCCACCAGTGATCATAATGATCCCTTTATTGCTTTTGGTCAACTTACGTTGTCTAAATCTTTGGTCTTTTAGTTGGACCCACAGGCGAACGTGAGCATTACTCACTCCGTGCGTGTGTGTGCATGTGCGATCACTTAGGTTGCTTCAGACAGACGGCCATGTATAAGGTCCTCTGCTTGGACAAGCCACAATTACAAACGGCAAAGAATGAGCCAGATGGGTTGAGTCATGAAAGCTGGTCCGCCGACAGAACGATGACAAAACTTTGAAGGTTTGAGCCGTATGGTATGTACCTATATGTGATGAATGTGCGATTGATCGATCTTCACCAGAGGTTACTTAAAAAATAGAAACAGATAGAGTAATAAAAACAAATTGTGTTTATGAACTGGCCTATAACACTGGGTGAGATAACCGCGTTAACAGAAGAATGACAATCAGCAGAAACAGAATATTAGTCTTTAACAAGCCACGGTGGGTAGGACTGACAAATATCAGGCTGAATACTACTCAAGCATGATCCCAACTTTTGTAATCTTATATACTTTCAAGCTAACCCCTTTCGGAAAGAAGCAAGGGACTCAAACTTTTTACTCTTGCTAGGGTTCTCAATGCTTTAAATTTGCTGTTCAGCAGGCTTCATGAACTCGGATATTTTGACCTAACTGAAGAGCCCTGGCTACCTTTTGTCGAAAGAAGTTAACAGGTAGTAACTATGTGTTGTATCGGAACGATCGGAAAAACTGATCATTCCTCACAAGCCGAAGTAGTCGGGCGTTGAAATATGATAATTCGGCTGTGTCTACTGTGGGGTTGGTAACACAATAATGAACACGGCTGCTTCATGAAAGCTTGACATGAGTTAAAATCCCTGCCGCGCAATTACGTTACTCACGAGTTTTTTCAGAAGCCAAAGTCGGGTTTGTTGTTTCTTTCTGAAAGCGGCTTTCGGAGTCTTTGGGAATGTGAGAGCTTTAACCCTATGAGAATGTTGCTCAACCTGGTATTAATCACGTGGTCGACGACTCATCGATAATACCGGAGTGTAAAATGGTAATAGTTGATCGCGGTTCACCGTCACCAGCCAGCGTGCTCATTCTGCTTCAGTATAATCGAACATCGCGTGCTGAACCTTAAGTGATAAGTCACATCCAACCCGCTGTTACGGATGAGCGAAAGCAGTATAACTGCCAAAGATTACTGCCACTGTACTATACACACTAATGAATTGTAGTTCAATGTGTATTCGTAACTGTCGTTGACACCTGCTAAGCTGAACTTACCGCAATGTTGTTTACAATGAAACAGTGAGCTTTTAGGATCATGAACTGTAGGATGTTGACTGACTAGTTGTTGATATATACCGTATGAAATAATGTATTCAAAATCATTCTTATTTGCACTTTTATTGTAGAGTATCTTTGTTGGCTACCACTCTATTATCACGCTGCTGGGTAGAAATCAACATCATTTAGCGTTAAATTAATATAACCCGATTAAAAGTTGCTGCGAGTGAAGTGTAAATGAGATCAGTGTGATAATGGCCATGGATGTATCACAGTCCACAGTTTTAAGAAGTTCGTTTAACAAGTCAGATGATCTGATGGATTGAAACGTCCATTGTGAGACAAAAAGACGGGCTGCAAATTATCCTTTCGTTGTAGAGGACAAGTTGAATAGTTTACCTATGCATTCCCTATGGACTGCTACATAGAGAGATGGCTGCTTTCTAGTTTAAATCACTTCCAACTAAGCGACATCGAAAGCAAAGCCTGAAGTCTTAAGCAAAATATTAGTCCTCTTGTACCAGTTTTGCAGAGTATTTACTTCACCGAGAAGTACGCGTTTGTAGTTGTCTCAACACAGAGCCATCTGAAAGTTTATAGTGGTTCGAATTTCCGTAAAACTGTAAACTGACATTATATAACATCAACTAATAACCGGCTAAATTTGTACACGTGAGAGCTCTAGAAAGAGAAAAAAACTATTGCATGGATTAATCAAGTGTCCAGAATGTTTGGCACAAAAATACAAACCCAACTATTGCCATTGCTAAAGAACAGTGCACCAGCTCATCTGTAGTTGGAAGTTTGTACTCTAGTAAGTGTAACCGATTCCACAATAAGCTATAGCGAGTAGGTGAGTCAAAAATGTGTAACACCAGATACTTTCAAATATACCTTACCATTCTTGATCCGGATCTCATAAAATCTTTGTAGGATAAAGCCCGAGGATGAACGGAGTATGACTAAAAACGAGTTTTTGGTACAAAAAATTTGTTACTGACTCACATAATACTTCTATAGTAGAATTGATTCCCAGGTGTTTACACCAGGTTACTGACCGTAATCGACTTCATGTAAATTTTTGACCAAGTAAGAAACTTCTTTTCCTAACACGGAGTAGGTCTACGGTATGCCAGCAGAAAAAGTCTATAACATATCAACATTTAATTGTGGTTGCTGAGTTTAATTAGGACAACAGCGACACTTTTTGTCTGGATTTAGAAAAAAAATAATATAATATTTTGCAACAAATATACGACCATAATTTCAAATAATTTTCGATAAAGTTAGCGACGTAAGATATTGTGACGAAACTTATCATAGACCGCAATATTAACTATATTACTCGCTAATTTGACTCAATCCTATGAGTATTTGTGAATACAGATCGAACAAACCAGGTAACCGTACTGATTGCGCCTCGTTTTCATGTCCATGAATTTTTTAATGTTCATTAGTAATTTTTGAAACAATGACAAGTAAGTCATATATTAGTTACTTTCACGCAGTACTTGTCCCTAATATTTGAAAAAATTTCCGGGGTTATCCATGACCTCGATACAAACAGGAAATACACATAATTTACCGCATTAATAGTTACGAGAAACGTGAGAAGTTGGTTGTGAAATACTCATTCTGCGATTGCTAACAATGAGTAAGCTCATTTGGACACGACAGTATGCGGTTGGTCACTGGGTATAAGCGGTCGGCAATCTTGAAACATTGGTTCCCACCGATGAATTTGAAGAAAGTTGACAGTAGTAGATAAGATGTTTTGCGTAATGACATTTCGTTCGAGTCTGTTCCGTTACTTTCACAAAAAATCAATATATCTTCACTCATTCCAATAGGTCTCTCCGACACCGGTCAAGACGTGTGGACCGAACTGGGTTTGAAGCAGAGTGCGAAAAGACAGACCGGCACGGTAAATATCTTATACTGTTTGTAGCTTTCCGGTTTTCATTTTATGTTCACAGTTGTCTTTGATCAGTGGGTTGAATTAGGGAGCGTTTTCTTGCGATCGGTTGGCAACAACTCTTATTCTGGTTGTATGATAAATTAGTCATGAAACGAACTACTCTGAACTAAGCAAGCAAGCTACAACTACCATCGGTATACGTAGCTTGTCTGGACAAGAAAGCTTGTGATCAACGCGTGTGAGGAAGTGACAGTAAGGCACAGTATTTAGGGGTGTGTAGTGGAACCAAGAAATGAATCGACAATGTCACCAAATAATCTACAGTAGCTGTCTACGACAAATTCCACCAACCTAAGTCCGTTTCATGTTGGAATAACGTTCTTCCAGAGTAACAAATAAATTCCAGCGAATTCAGTTCTTCCAGTACACTAAACTCGACTGTTGCCACAGTTAGTTCCCGGTAACAACGACCACATGCAAGCAGAAACCGAGGCGCGCGAGGACGAAGTATGTATTCATTCAAACAAAAGACAAGTGGTTTATATGTAGTATGAACGTAACAGGTATGAGGAATAGTACGTACTAAGAGAGCACAAAGGTAACAGATTCCACAGCTGAAATGTAGATGAATATACATCAATGCACGCTGACATAAGTACAAACCATCTTCTCCCACCTTTGTAAGCAGCACTGTTAAGATTTCGAAGTAGGAAATAAAGATGTAAACATCAACTTTGAGTCTGGGCACGGAGCGTGGGCCTTCACACGGACAGACCGTCTAACTGGGTCAGTTCTTCGTTACTGACCGCATAAGACCGAGGCACTGTCGTTCTCGGTTTTGACCGGATTGCTCAATTTAATCTGGATCATCTTGTGGATCATGGAAAATTGGTGACGGTTTTAGTCCGTGGGACAAACAAACCGTCGAACAGGCAAAGTTTGTTGGCTTGATTGGTTTGGAAACGATTAACAGGCAGGCGGATTACATGATATTGCTTCTTGCTAAGTCATACTGATACACAAGCTGCTTACATACTTAAGGTCTTCTAAAAACTTTCCGCATTCCACCTGAACAATAATCTCTGTTAACGTTATCGTGAGAAAACAGTGGAAATGTTACAGTCATATATAACAAACTAGGCGCTATCAGTGTTAAGAGTGAAACTGCCTAAACTAATGACATTTGGAAGTGGCGCTGGTGGACTCAAGCATAAAATGCTGGACAACTCATTGCCAGGACAATCGATTTTCTGAATCATGTGTTAGACTCCATGTGATACAGTAGGACGGACAAGTAAGAGAGTCCAAATGTGAATGTTTCAAACTCCCAGCGTGCTTTCATAGGTCACTTGACAGAGCGCTTACCGCGCTTGGGTATTTTGTTGGTGTCGTTGAGCCGAATCCAGCCGAAGACCTGTTTTTTGCAGTTAAGTCTCTTCTAACCCAAAATCGTAGAAAATCGTAGAAATTCCATGTTGAGATATCATTAGTAAAAGACTGAAAAGCACCTCGACATGGCGGATCAAATTTATCAGTTAAGTCGACTGAAGTAGATTAGTGTTCATTGTATAAAACGTTGATGAGTGGTGTAAATTATTGATGTAAAATAGGGTTCAGAACTGATTTCATAAATCTATGAAGAGGCCCATCGGCACTTACTTATTTGCAACCTCGGCAGACAAAAGAGAAAAGCCACTGAATCTTGTGGAGAAGGAATGGGCTGAACCAAAAAAGCATGTCAGTCAAGGGAGTATAAAGAAATTGTGGACGAAAGTGTGTTGCAGGTGAACCCAGTAGAAGATATTTTTTGTGCATTTTGAAAGATCAATAAAATGAAGCTAAGTTGAAAGGAAAACTACTGAGCTTATACTAATGATTAACTATAAATTTCTGGCAGTAAAACTGAGACTATTGTAACACTTAAACAACTACCTTAAATCATTAGTCAACAGACAAACTAAAATCATAACCAATGTGACAGTGTACATGTATTCACGAAACATGGAAATGAAGATGTATACAACTTGTAAAACACTTCAAATGTAAAACAGGATTTGAGTTTTATAACTTTGATTCAAATAGTTTGAGCGTGAAGTGACTACACCCAACTGTGTAACATCTAAATATTTTAGCAGTGATGTTTGTTTTCGATCATTAGTTAAGAACAATCATCGCAAACTTACCAGCAGTTTGTTTCTCCAAGAGACTAAAAGGAAGCAATACGTTTTTGATTATGAAGAGGGCGCGCGAAGCGAGTTGACCATTTCAATAAAACAAAGCGAGGAAGGATAGTATCCCCAGATATCGAATTCCAATAGCAAACTTAAGAGCATAGTTAAGCAAAACCGAGTTGATTGTGAACGAGCATGAAACAAACATAGCGCGTAAAGGACATCGGAATTTTTCATGAACAAATACGAAACGTGATCATTCTAATTTGAGCGTTTCCATCTTGCCTAACGTAGCGATAAATTGGTGAGTTGCTATGTACACATAAGTCCGACTGTGAATGTTTTATTTAATTTGACCATCCAATGAAACATATTGTCCAATTTGAATGTTCAACATTGAAATATCGACGCAAAAGTACTTGACTCTAACCTGTGACCAGCACGTATGCACAAATTGTGTCGTATTTCAGACTGAATAGTTCTTTGTCATCTATTTCCTGTTGAATGCAACGAGATTGTTCGCGATATTTGTCGTCTATTCCATACTCGTTTACATGAGGGTCATTTCTATACGTTAAGAAAACCAAAAACTTCATGGGAAATAATGAAAGTATGATCAACTTTTACACCGCGTCACTTTTTGTGAATGTTCAAAAAAAACAACTAGCTTGTGATAAATGGATTGAGAATAACACAACGTTATGAGCAAGTTGTAATACTCTACGTTTCAACTGCCTCGGATGGCCTTCCTCAGGAGTGTTGTAATCGAAGGCCACCTGAGGTGGTTGTAACGCAGAGTATTACAACTTGCTCATAACGTTGTGTTATTCTCAATCCATTTATCAATAACATGTTAAACAGGACACCCAAACTGTTCGACTTCATTCGTACTAAATTTGATGCGGATATCCTACAACAAGTAGCTAGATTGTTATGGGTAAACATTTTTATCGAGCAGTACAGTTCTTCAGAAAGATATGTTCTAGTCACGTAAGGACAACAATCATTCATACATCGGTCAGCATTCTCATGTGGATGCTTAGACTCATGAAAACTTTGAGACCAGGTTAGAAGAATAAACATAAATTATGCTCACACTCTGTTGACAATCTGGAGGCTAATGTTCGCATTAAGGTAACATCGATTCACAGGTCTTATATATCCCACTCAACAAACAACTGGGCTCCAATGTTGAGTAACCTGCTAAGGTTACTGTTGAATAACTGGGAGGTCAGTCTGAATACACCGAATACTACTCACGGTTGATTGCAGCTGACCTACTTAGATACACTTTCAATCAACCCCTTTCAAAAGGAGCACTAGGTTGAGGCTTCCCGCTCGTGTGAGCTTGTCGACAGTTCCATGATATAGACGTGAACATCTGTCCATATTGTCGTGCAGCAACCGTGTTGACCACCGAGCTACTGACTGCACATGGAGCACGACTCTCAGTCACATTCTCTTTTGAATGACGTTGAGATTCCCAACGGAATTTCCAGTTTGTCCAAGTTGTCAGCGACAGTAATCAGAGAATGCCAGTTGAAGAAACATACGTGTATACAGAAGGGTGAATGGCTCTGTTGAGAAAACAATACGGAAATCTTGGAGAGCTCTAGTCGCTGATATGTAACCACCTAGTGCTTGTCTGTCTATCACGAAAACTAGACCAGATCACACAAGCTGCTATTCACATGTTCCAGAAGTCCATAGACATTCAAGCAACTTTGGGATAACAATAGCTGTACATCGTATGAATTTCTAAGGTCGTTGCGTTTGCTTTTACCAGAAAGTAGATAATTATTTAGAGAATTAGGCATATCGTTCGTCGCCTTGATCACCTTGAGAAAATAATCCAAGTGTACACATAGCTTAGTGGATATGGTGAACCGATGTGGGGATTACAGTAAAACAAAACAGGAATCTAGCCATCATGTCGGGGTTAGACTATACACAAAGGAACAAATCTGATACATAATGGAAGCGGTGGAATTGCATATACTTGTTGACAGAGTTCCTTTAGGATATTGGCCAATCTTAAAGGGCAAAGATACTCGGTGTGTTCTGACCTAGTATATACTATAGTTAAAAGTCAGGTTTGAAAACAAATCCCTTGTTGGATCTGCTGGATATGTCAGTCATCTCATTGTCAACACCTGCACACGTGAAACGTGAACATAAAAATGTCCGTTTTGAATACATTAGACACATGAGCTAGTCTCAGTTACATTAGACGTTGCCAACTAGAAAGAAAATTTTGATTTCTGAAGATTGGGAAGAACTTTTGATCTTCTGTACACTTTTATTGCATTAAGAATTATCTTAGACAGGTCACCCAATCTTAAGATAGTTAGCAACACAGCCTTGTTGATTTGTATCTCACATTCGCTTAAGTATATATGTAAGTATATTTAAGTATTTATTCGGCATGTCTGTTCTAGGATGCTTTTGTGACAGTAGCGAAATGGTAACACTATTCTTTGCGGTTTTTATGCCACCACCAATCAATCGACTTCAAGTAAATTCTTTTACATTGCCTCATCAATATGCGTTTTCAATAGCCTACTTACTTTCATATCAGCGTAGTTCGTCAACTTAGTGATCGATTTCAAACAGCGTATAATGAGCGGCGTAAAATGCCAGTTTATAGCCATATGTCAGCACCGTCAGCTAGTACAAATGAGAGAACCTTCGATGAAGCTTCGAGTACTGATGAAATTGAGCACGCTATATTTTATTCGATGTCTCAACATGATTGCCCCACCCTTATACGTTATCCGATTCTGCTAAGTACGCAGGTGCCTAACGCCACACAGAGCTATACTTGGTCAGGTAATCGCTTCTGGTTAATCTTCAAGTAGATAGAGGACTGAGATCTAAACTTGACCAGCTAACAATCACCTTTACCATTGACTAACCAGTACAGAGGTTTTATGTACAATGTCCACCTCTGGTGCAACGCTAACTGGTTTACCCGTTCAGGTTCTCTTCTTGTGCTAAAACCCTATTCAATAAATCTAATTATGGATTGTTGGTGCTCTGTAACACTGGCCTCGTTCATCCAGTCGAGAGTGAGTACTAAGTGAATGTTAACCAAATTATCCGAGTACTGTATGGTGTGTCCAGCAAAACTCGCCAGTTCGAATACAATAACCGGAGTTATTGTAATCTGCAGTCAATAGGGTTCGTCCAGTAATTATGCCGGTATGATTTCCCAGTGGGCCGAAATGATAGCCGACCGTCGTGTTACGGTCAACAGAACAAAGTGATTTAATATGCCAACCACGTTACCAGCAACTTAACTTTTGACTAACTGCAATGCATACCGTATTGTACGTTCAATTTACTTTTGTTACATCTGCCAACAGGACATGTGTATTACTGGTCTATTTGATATGGTTGTCCTGTCCTATCATTTCTCTAACCGGTACACTCTATAACTGTTTTCCAGAAGATAACTCATTGAAAGCAGTTGCAATTCCCACCACTTTTGCCACTCAGCAAGCAGACTCTAGTTTAGTTTATCTCTTCTACGCTATATTTTCTGATGCAAGCTAATTGTCTGTATTCAGAACAAGATTTATTGATAATTTCACCGAGTTTAACCTGTTGACCTGTCTAGTTCGCTTAAACACTTCCAGATCCAATTTAGAAATAGCAAGGAACGTCTAGGTTATCAGAGACATGACCTAATAGTGACAGATGGGTAATACTTCCATACACTACGATTTGTTGGTTCGATCGCATCTGTGGAAGATGTTTGATGGTAAATTTGACCAAAATTGAGTATGTCGTGTATTTCCTCTAATGATGTCTGTTCACTAACGCTATACACCTACTGATTATGCCATTACAATTACTAATCGCCTACATCATTTCAACACTGCATGAGCATGTTAACTCCATTGCTTTTAATCTGAAAGTCCAAAAATGCATCCAGAATAATGAAGAAATTATTAAACAACAGAATTCGGTTACTGGCACCGATGCTACTTGAAGGAGACCCACCGCTGATAGTTCAATCGCAGGCCAGCGTGTTGGCAACGAAAAGACTCTCGCGTCAAGACCGTGGTAACTTGACAATATCAACAAATAAACGAGGGTCGCATGTCACTTTGCCTGATCTGTGCGCGGCAAACAAGAAGCCTAATGGAGACTGCAATCAATCTTTGATTGTTCAAGTGAGTGGTTCTATGTAAATGTGAAAATGTGAATAAAACTAGAATCTGTCTGAGAATGACAATGGATTGTCGCCTCGGAAAAATCGTAATTTGTAAAAGCTCAGCTATATTATCAGCTTTAAAGTCTAAATCTGTACATCATTGCTCACAAAGTCGTTTTGGTTGAAACACTGACGATGTCGTAGAAACTCCAACTTTTAATCTTCTGG
>LUCH01000742.1:66200-84003 GCA_013368495.1 Paragonimus heterotremus | reverse complement strand
GAACACAGAAACCCTTTGAGACGTTTTAGATTTATTTTGGGACATCTTTGACTTGAGAAGATATAGAATACGTCATAAATCACCTGTGGCTTGATTATTACCAGGCTTAAGACACTGAATTCCTTGATCCAGTTCACCACTAGCGATAGAAAACATATCTGAAGATGGTAACATTCCGTTTATTCGCTTCAGTCACGAGCGTAAAACATTTGGATATATAAGACGTGCGTATAGCAATAACAATAGAAACAGTCGGCGACTGGGTTTGCATGAAACAAGGACTGTCATCACTTTCAGGGCAGACAAACTGCGTGAGTCAACAGGTTATGCATACACAGGGCCGGACAGCTAGTGTTGATTAACACTGCCTCGGAGAGATCGCGAAATATCGGATTCTGATTACGCAACAATACTTGAAACGAGTTGGCAGGGTCAACAACGTGACCTGTTTCTTTTATATTCTTTGCAATGGATGGGGTCGGATTTGGTTTCAGTCGCTGTGTTACCACTGCCTTTTGCGTCGTCGTGTGCACCAATCACTTAAGCGTATGTTCAACCATTCTTTGTCGTAGGCACCGATCTGTTCTGCCGATGTAGACGCCACCGCAATTGCAAGTGTATTGTTAGACTACGTAACTGCTACAACCTTTCAGTAAGTCATTATGGTGCTCAATCTGAGCAACAGTCTCAGTTGAAAGCACCAATTGCAGTTCAGTCACTAGATACGCATGCATCCAGGTAGACTGCAATGTTCGACAAGCGTTACTTGTGGTGCGGGAAGTTCAGGAAAGCCAACCTTCTAAAAAAGCAATTAGTGAAACGTTAACACCATTGTAATGTGGCCGCGTTTAAAAATCACGTCCAAAGGTATCTTTGTCTTACGATCGTGCACATAGCAGACTTGACCAGTTTTTTTATTGCCGTGGATGTCGACTAACCTTTTGAGACATCAGTTTGCGAGCAAAGCCTTCCTTAACCATTTCTTCTTCCTCGCAATCTGTTGACGGTCCAGATTCGTAGGGCTTTGGGAAATGGTATGTTTACTCCAAAACCCAGCTGTAAGTAACTGACGAAAACAAATTGAAACATGATAGTGCTGACCGCCTCAAATGATTGTGAGATGCACTGAGCATCGTAACAAGCTGTCTTGTTATTTTTTAATGAGTTGACTGTTCAGAAAAGTTAAATTACCGTCTGACTTTTTGTTGTGTGAGACAAATGAGTTACGGTTAAATGAACTCAAAACATCTAAATTTGAAATGAAGTAAATATTGTCATCTAACTGTCGTTTGTAGAAGATGGCCTAAGACAACTAGCGGTTGCAGGCCAATCAATCTTGAGAATACATTCACTAGTGTTGGGTCCATCAAACTGGCCATCAATGGACCATCATGTTATTGGAAGTATAGTCCATCAAAGCAAAACCGTACACAGGTAGGGGTTCTAGGAGAGTACCAAATGGAATACTCAGTATAACTTATGTGTTGTAATAAAACTAGGCAAAAATTCGTTCGTTCCCTGTAGCAGAATTTTCTAAGTGGGAAATCAACACTGATAAACAACGGTTTAAGTGAATTCACTAATATGGTCTTCGAAGTGTGTACCAGTTGTAGAGGTTACTTGACACAGCTGAAAGTAGACAGCTGACATATAGAATGGCGAACGTTTGCAAACCATCTGGCAAGCTTCCAGTACACTGAATTGTCCACGGACATAACTGATCTTGACACGACACTTTACTGGTGTTTTCGAAACTCTACTTAACTATGATACACACGTTCCGCTTGGTTTCATTTGCCTGGACTGCAACTCTAAGTTATGTCCAGGTAAAAGCTTCATTGGGATTTGTTTTTCCATCCAGCTCTATTTTTTGCCTGAAACTTATGTATGTTCTCGAGGATTATTTACATTTTGGACCCATAGTCAATCGTGTTCAATATAAACATACATGAGATTTTATCCGCTGGTGTTTAATCCCCTTTCAATTGCTTGAGAACATTATGTTTATCGGGCGTTACGAAGCAGCAGTGGGATAAATTGGCCAATTTTGGATGGAACTACATTTCGCTGTTCTGGGATGATGCCTTCTAACTGGTAGTACATACTCAAGATTTGCACTTCTGTTTATATCGGGTAGACTGTTTTGAGAAGGATTTCGAATTTTAACTTAAAAGATAGGAAATTCGACTACGTAGGCATAAATTGGATTAATGATGCTTTCTTAACGTGGTTCGGATCGTCCCTAAGAAGTACGCGCTATTCATCCAAGTGAGATAAATACCCTGGAAAGCCATCTAGTATTTTGCCGTATATTCCTGACGAAATACTCAAACCGTACTCGGCAAACTAACCAGCCATCATTACAAAGCTGTTGATAGGTCAATCTTACAAGGTTGGTGTTGTACCTCGGCAATTTCTTCCCCAACGACAAACGACACAATACCGACAAGAATAATCCTAACAATACGTTCATTTTATAGACTTAAGTAACTTCTGTAAGTTTATGACCTCAAAACGGAACCAAGCTATGCACTGCCAAAGTAATAGTTGTACAGAGTCTCTGCTTGAAAATTTTAAGGCACTCAGCTGCCCCATCAGAGTTCATTAATGACGAGTCGCTCGATGTATATTTTCTTTCGTTATTCGTGAATTATTAAGGTCATGAACAGAATTCAAATCAAAACGACAAGTTGTCGAGGACATTTATTCACTTCCTATTTATCAATCTTTAAACCTGCTTAAATCCCACAGATCGGTTCGGCGACAACGAGTCTCCAAACGGAATGTCTTTGTCGTCGGCCGACAACCGTGACTGCCGGCTGGCAAGTTCTACCTAACAAGCTTGATTTTGCCTACATTTTTGCAAATATGGACTTCAAAAAGAATGCTACTGTATATGGCACAGAAATCGCAATCGGTGTCTTGTTTCTTTTGCTATTTGTTTGGGCACGCCGAGCCGACTTACAAGACACTGAACAGGTGAGTCAATTTCCTCTGTGCGTTTGTAGTTTATTCTAAACATATAGGGTGAGACATAGGCAAGACGTTTATCTCTCCGTTACCGGACAGTATTGCTTGTTGGTCTGAGTAACAAAACGATTTACATTAGACTTCACATCCCGCTTGACTACTTAATTAAGTGCACTGTATGCAGTTATGTCAAACTCTGCACTGTGTGGTATTCAAACTTTGCTTTGAACTAGTTAAAACGACATAACTGAATTTCTGAACTCAGTAGTTGAAAACTAGAGAAATATTAGGAGAGATACCCATTGTAAACGCTTGCGGCAGGACAAAGGTTTTCCTCCAGATTCAGTATCAATCCATGTCAAACAGACGTATCAGTAGGTTTGACAAACTCATTTTTATCAATCAGTTTTGAAAGCGAATACTTTTCATAAGAATCTCCGTGAAAAATGGGTGCTTCTAAGCAAGAGGCTCAATACTTTCATTTGATTCACATATAACTGACTCCTTCGTTAGTGCTCACAAGATTGGTGCATTCGCTTGCAATCATTAAGCACAGTTTATACACAACTGGATAACGACCGGTGATGAGACTACTTAGCAGGCAGTTTCAGTTTATTTCGAACGATCCTTAACTAAATGATACAAATTCTCAAAAATTCACCAGTTTTAATACGACCAATATTATCTTGGTAAATAAGTCTAGTACGCCTTCTTCAGAAACACTCAGGTAAAGTGAGCTGCAACCGATGGTCAACAACGTCTCACTCCGTTCGTCATAAAGTTGACTGTATACCTAAATGACATTGTGTCGTGTTCAGGCAGTGGACGCTTAAGATCTAAGCAAAGAATTTTCATAAACATAATATCAATCCTTATTGTCAATCATTAGGCTTGAATGGCATTTTGAGTAATCCTTAGCAGTGATTTCGATTAATTCCTGTGACTTCGATTTGAAGAGAATTCTAGGTCATGTGATCGTTGGTTGGACCCAACAAGTTAATCATTTTAACTCTTTTCAAGACGATCGGACAATCTGAGTACTATTCACTAGCCGGTATGACTGAGCGGTCGCGTATGCTAATTCGGTTTTGCCTAATGGCACAATGGCCAACATGATTAACTCACGGAAATGTGGCAGGAGTACAGTTTTTGGTCGCAGCAAGGCTATGCACCAGTGATGAGTTCCAACAGGTGCGAAACTTAAGTCTGAAGCTTTTTTTCAAAAGGACCTGGTTCAAAAATCTATTGGAACGCGAAAGCTTGAGTCGCCTATGAATGTTGTTGGACTTACGTAGGCCGAACTCTTATACTACTCAAGGGAAATGATTACTGTGTCCGTATCAGTGACTGGTATACAGTGGACTCAACATTTTCCATTTTTCCCTCAAATTTAATCAGGTTTATTTCCCCATAGATTGTTAACAAAACAGTGACCAATATTGGTTTTTCTGTCGCTGCAAAAAGAGGTGTATTGCTCTACAAAATACAGTAGTATCATCGACATCTTTCAAAGGAATTTTTCGGCACCATCGTCACTTTTCTGACACTCTAAACGAATAGAGCATTACAAATGTGCTCGATGAACGTTGCTGATCGTCAAAAGTAGTATAACTAATGGGGTTGTTTTCGGTTATATATCGTTCTCTGTCATACCGGGGACGCACTAAATTAACTGATTCTGCTTCACCAGTGTAGCAAGATAAGACACTTAGTAGGGTGCAGTAATCAAATTCATTGAACCAACAGCAGGTAATGAACTAGTTTTGACCCGATACTAGAGTCGACGCCTTGGAAATAGAAGACCGGGAGTTATGGATACAGTTTCAACTTCCATGTATTTTTGGTTACAGGTCGTTCTGTGGATGACAATAAGTAAAGCAGTTGGCTAAAGAATGTAAAACAGACAGGTGCTACTCACTCCATATTCCCCTGGTACTTGCTTCACGGACAGCTCCCTGGTTTAAAATTTGTCGGAACAACGATAGCAAGCCAATCTAGACACACCTGATTAGCTGTAATGATATCATTTCGGCCGATGGACAAGTGGTCATGACATGTTGTCGTTTGCGAACTGCTAGCCCGCAATTAAAATGTATCGGAATTAGAGCAGTTAACTTCCGCGTGCATCCTAAGGTCATCAATTTCCATCTAAATCGCCTCATACTACTCGTGTTTCCAAATCATATGGTCTTACAAAGTTTTACTTCTGTGGGCCGATAGACGTCTGTTAAATTAATCAACCGCTGAGGTGACCTCATTTTATACTCATTTTTGATGAAGTGATTTTGGCCAGAAATGAGTGGGTTGGGTGTAGCCTTTGATGCTAAGAATTCCATTGAAATGTTACCCGTATGCGGCATGTACTTACCTCACCTGAGCTAAGTAAGCGGGTTAGGAGTTTAGAAGTTTTATTGTGGAACTATATTACACAGCCGTCCCGCCGTACATTTAATGTGTGCCAATCTGCAACACAAATGGGTTGTATTTTGCAATATGTTGACTTACTGGGAGGTAATTTGCTCCCTCGACTACTCCAGAAATGTTTACATGAAGCAGATAATTTATCCGTTTGGTTTGTGGACTAAGTTGTTGAGTGTTACCATTTTCAGTTTTCAATAAAAGGTGGATCGTTAATCTTACATTTAGAAATAAGATTTTACACAAATAGTGTTCATCTGTCGCTTGTTGGACTTAGGTGAAACAAGTTGTTTCAACCCAAAAGTTATGTTAAGTTACGCAAAAATGTTTGTTTCTGAATACAAAAACATACAGTTTATGTGAGTAGATGATCGGAAGTGAGCACGCGAAAACCGACGTCAATATAACAATATATCCAATAGAAATCCGATGACGGCTTCACAGCCGTAAATGGTAAGTGTTGTTCATGATTAAGTGTTGACAGTGGCTATCTTTTTGTAGAATCGGTTCTGGCTTGTTGGACATTTTTGTTTGAGTTGGCTATAACCGTACGACTGAATAACATCATTTGTGGCTGATGATCCAAGTACATGCAATGACAGTACATGTAATTATGTTGAATTCTCATTTCATCTTAGAATTGTTTTATCTTTCCCTCCCCTTGCAACCCAGCTTGGTGTGACCCCTTTGGCTGAGAACGATCCGATGGACGAGTATTTGTACGAGCTCATTGTTAGCACCGGACGACGCCCTAATGCTGGCACGCAGTCCAAAATCAATATCATCTTGTCCGGGGAGTTCGGTGATACGGAGGCAAAAATTCTGCAAGACCCCCACCGACCTGTGTTGCAACGTGGTCAGATCAATCGATTTTTACTCACATGTCAAGGGTAAGAAGTGGACTTTGATTATGTTTGCCCATTAAAAATGTGTAAGCACTTGTTTACTGTTGATCATTTATTATCAAAAGGTTGGGAACATTTCAGCTATTTACGTTTGTTATACATTCTACAGGCAGTTAGGTGAGGCGACGTTTCTCTTCAACGAGATCATATTTTTTCGATTTTATCGTACGGAAATGGTTATTGAACAACTAATCCAAAAACAGAGATTCTGAAGCTTGTTCATTCGGGATTATGGAGATGGTCAAGCTGCCAGAACTCACATAGTTAACTAAAAAGTTAGACCATTGAGATTGTCGGATGAACGAACCAGTACCTATAGCATTTTCATCAGTTTTGCATAATTGCTTTGGTGTACGATAACATTTAGAGCTGGAACTACGTATTCCAGCTGTGTAGACTAATTCGACCGTAAGCTTTATAACCCTCAATGCAAGTAAAAGTAATCCTGTTTTCTTGTTTATTCCTAGTTTATTTGTGTGAAGCGAGTCGTTGGTGTTGTCTGTTGTAGTTTATCCCGTCTAGCTCCACGATTCCCCATTCACGTCCTCTTGTAACACATTTTAACCTATGCACTATGTGGATAAATCCGTAGTCGTTATTCCAGTTGTGGTATTGCTGAAACCATGTTCATTTTTACGGTGAAACGGGAGTTTAATCAACCTGTAAGTAGACTCTCACTTTGACAGTTGAGGGTGATTGATACTTTCTCTTGCTGCCTTACTGCTTTTTCATTTGGGCTGAAATCGATCGGTTATTAGTAGTTGACCTATAAACTAGACAAACATTCACAACGGTGCCAGAACGGATCAAGATAGTGTTGCAACTGGATGATCTCAGTAAGCACGAGTCAACCCGTGGATAGATGTTTCATACCAACTGGGCCTCTTCCGCGCTATGTAATCTGGGATCTAAACCAAGACTTGTGACAATTGTCAAAATGGCAGTGTGGAAATTTATCTACTAGGCAACAAGGTCGAACTCTCGGCAGTTGATGGGAAGTATATGAGTTACCATCCATCACTACTGCGTGCTCGGTGAGAAATTTTGTATGGCATGTGCCAAGATTATTTGCTTAGCCGAAACTATCCTTTAACTGGGCATTAGTTACGATTATCAATGGCATTAATTTGAAATTAACTTCACTCATTTTCGTCTGTACCTCTCATCACTGTGTATAACAGACTTGGCTGGAGATGGCCCCGATCGGCTAGACCGAGCGGCTGGCGAAACCAGCAAAATGTATTTTAAAGACCTGTGCAGTGCTACAGAGAGTTGATTTCGACGGTGACGTCAGCTATGTTCTTATTTCCCCACAGTCAGGTCAGTCCAGCATCATACCAGAACGACGGAACTGTGTGATGATATGTAAATTAGGTATATACGCTTATTTTTGGTTATGGATGAACCAACGTAGATCAAGACGGCCAGAATACACTAACTTCATGATTTATTGACAAGCGCAATCCATAGTCTATACTCATGCAGCTGTGCGTCGTTCAGTCTCGTTAATTGAACCGTGCGATAGCTAATAGACTTAATTCTATTAAACTTAACATTTGATGTAATTAGTCTTTTGACGCCTGTTTCATTGTTTAAAACGATCGATAAAAACAGTCATCGTAAACACAAACTTAGTAGTAACAATGAAGGTAATCTGGTTATAGCGTTCTTGAGGTTGCCAAATGTTGGATTTCATAGCCGGTTTTCAGGTAAAACAATCTTGGTCACTCATCGTTCGTCCGCAGTTGTATCTTTGCTATTTTATGGAAGTGATTTTACTGTCATTACTAAGGTTTCTTGCCGCCTAGTTACATGTGAATTACAGACCTGTGTTAATGTGCGGTGAGTCTGCCCCCTAGTGAGGAAGCCGCCCATACTGTCTCCAAAACGGGAGTCAGACGGTCGAGCTCTGTCCACCTAGTAAATCGGTTCATTTGGAACAGCACACTTTTGATGTCCAAGTGCTTGTGACTCGGTAACATCGATTGGGAGCCCCGTTGATTGAGGTACACAACTGGTATCCAACAACCTTTGTGGTGACATCCAGCAGTCGGTCGATGAAATTGCGAGTCATCTAATTACATGACGTTACCAACCTAGATGGCATGACCGTAAGCATTAGGAGGCGGCTTTAAAACCTTCGTGGTCTAAAATATTGGTTTCTCTGACTCGTTCATGCGGTCGCCATCAATTTGTCACTTTCGGGATATCAGAAATTCCTTACCTGTTCAGTTGTTTGAAGTAAGCAGAATGACCATTCGCCTACTTTAGTTGAGTGCAAATGAGTAAAGGGTGCAGACTGCTTTTGGGCCTTGTCGATAGTTAGTCAACCAACGCTAGCCTTTCTCCTTTTCTGTTCCGCTTTTTGTTGTTATAAATGTAAATATTTTCTTCACCACTCATGGTTTCAAGGTCACTCGGGCCTCTTCTTTACTGTCGATTGTGGCACGACAATTCCGTTGATTTGGACGGAGCCTCTTGGTACTGCAACTATATAATAGTGGTGGATTTGCAAACACGAGAACGCGTGTATTGCATCGTTCAAAGATGGTTTGCTGTGGATGAGGATGATGGATTGGTAAGTGAGGTAGTCATTCTAATAGTTGGAAACTCTCTATTCACTAGTTTGTCTAGTTGTGAATATTGATTTCTAAAAGTAGTCTTTTATTAAGGATTGGTTATGACAGCGGCAGTTAAGACTGTCTTGTTTTCAACTAAGCATATCCACAAGGCTTAGCTTACTTGTAATCTCGCTGTCGTTGTGGTTTATTAGATGAATATCTTCTTGTTGTCCTTAAGTTCCATACCCCAGTCATACTGCTAACAAGATTAAGCTTCATTAATCTTAACTGGAACGTGGTCAAACAATTTTTTATACGCACACCGGGAAGCTCTTGTGAATATCATTCGAAGTATTCCAAGGTTTCAACTGCCTCGGACGACTGTCTAAGCATAGATTCCTCCATCATAATTTTGTTGTAGACAATGGTAACGTGAAACCTGTTTACAAAATGCCTTATTAGGCAGGAAGCGGACAGGTACCTTCCACATAAAGCCTACCTTCGTCACGATCGGCGCACTTGTTCTTTGTGATAATAGTTTTTTTTATATGTCTAAGTGCCAGGTTGTTTCTGACGCAGCTCGCCGGTGTGTGTGTGTTTGATTACCAGATAGTTTTACACGAGTTCATTCAAAATAAACTCATATTATAGTGCATGACCATTGTCCCTGTATCAAGTCTATAATAAACACTTTATGTACCAGAGTTCCTAACATAAGATGAGAATTATCAGTCACACTTTACAGCTAACAATGGTTAAACCTCGAAACCAGTGTCATCGGTTACACCTGTTTATTGACTCTATTTTTGAAAAATGTATTCAAATTCCATAAAAGGTTATTGGGTCATATCTATAAGAAAGGACTCTTTACAATACGTGAATTCATTCAAGTTCTTTGCCATCCACTTTGTAGGGCAGATACATAAGATAAAGTGAGCGACATCCTTGGCTGAATTGACATGTTATAATGATTGAAACATATTCTGAATAGGTTATGCTGCACTTCTTGTGATTCCACCCAACCACACCGCATCCAGTATAAACTCAAATGTATATGACCGAGAAGCTGTAAACTGGAACGGCCAGTCCACAGACTGCTAGGTGGACAGTATAGAACGATTATGTGACAGCAGGAGTTTCAATGTAGGTGTAAATATTGGTGCATTTTACAGTAGGTAAATATGTTGGAACTAGTTCAACCCGTATTTTTACCCTGGTCTATAGTCACTATCGATAAACCAATCGACATTGAAAACAAAGACTCAGCGCGTTGACCCTTGTGTATTGGTATCGACCCTGGAAAATAAAGTGTACAGAGAAAGCACGTCAAGCTAGCGGTGCACGGAGCGAGTTGTCGATGTAGCCCCGGGGCGGATATTATAAATGGAATAGCTTGACTAAAACAAAAGTAGGCAAAAAGCCAAAATCATCACAAATGTACAAGTGAATGCGACTAACAAAAATATCATGTTATAATCGCTACAAATAGAAGGAATAAATTTAGGTTTCAACTAAGAATTCAACTAAAGCATTAAGGATACAATAAACTAAAAAGATTGAAGAAAAAACAAGATTGCATTTTAACATTTCCTAAAGTTATGAAAACAATAACGATCGGTTTACCATTCGACACAAATTGTTGGTTGCAACTAGGGAAAGGTGTATCGTTGAATTAACGCACCTACAGATTCTGCATCCGCAGAAAATTTGTTCATTGTTCATTGGGTGTAATTGATGTATTGCTAACACATTCACATTCTCTTTAGGGCTGCTTGGTCGCGTTACCACGACGCATAAAGTAGACGGTTCTTCTGTGTATCCTGTGCATAAATTTGCGGTCACACAACCATTGGTTACCGATCTTTTAGACGTCCTCTCGGGTCACACTGTTCAAGGAGGGCCGGTTCAAGTTAGCCTCCTCAAATCACTTTTTTAACCTTCATCACGCTACAACAGACTTATCTAAATAACTCCCTGGTAGCGCAGCTTCTGACCACCGGAGTTTCGTTTTCCTTATTTCATCTGATTCACAACCCATTCTTCCGTCATTCGATCTACGGGTCTTAGATGACAAAGGGGATTGCTCAGAAACATGATTTTGGGTCTATTCACGAAAGTTGGGTGAAACAGTTTAATATTCGCGAACATATTCAATCGTATACTGCCCGGAATGCATTTAAGGCAATGCGGATGGAGACGACACTGATACCACAAACTTACTCGATATGCTGTCCAGATTTGGCTGCTGTGAAACAGCGTGAACATTAAAACGGTTCTATCGAAAAGCAGTTTTGTATTCATCTTCATGCTGTTATTATTCAAAGCACGTCTTTCATGACGTTTGAAAACAGCGCCAGCTTTAGCCACATGAGCTCGTAAATCTCGGTCCTCTGATAGCAGATTGTTGTTCAGTTAGCAGCAATCTGAACAGCCACCCAAAATTTCAAGTACAGGCATAGCACCTACGTTTAGAAAAAAACGAAAGAAAGCACCTATATTATCTACGTTAATACTTAACTCGCATTTCGTTGTCGCAGTCCCGACATTCGAACCACAGGTAGGTTGATCCACAAGAATTCACTTTCTTCTTCATACCCCCATGTAACATTTTACTTAAGCTAACGAACTTGCCTGGACATCCAAACTTGCTCGGTACCGTTCATCGTTGTCAGGGGACTGAAGTCGAGAGATTTCCTGGTTGTAAAAGTTCAACCGATCAGAGCTGACGTACAAACTGCTGCGACCGGGACTGTGGACTGTCATACGAATACGTAATCTAGCAAGTGATGATAACCGCCTCGTGAGTGAATCAAGGTCATGCTATCTGTCACATCTACTTGGAATCGCGTGTTTATTACTGCCAACTCATAGGTGTTACACAAGTGGAGCGGGCAGTGATGTGAGACCCAAGGAGGCTCGTTCAAACTGTTGAATTACGTCGAATTCGCGCTGTGAAATCGCTTAAAAGAAACACGGGCCCGCCTACTGATATCTAACGGATTGCGGTGAAGGGCCGATCACAGAACTAATTCATTGTGTCGGTGGTTTGAAATTTGGTTACACCATTAACACCAGGACAAGTGACAGATTTCGGTTGACCGAGTTGCACACCCGTGGATGTGATCCGAGGTCTGATGCCAGCTGGTAAGCCCATCGTCTATGGATTGTTGCGACCAGTGGTTGAGGAATAGCCACCATGCATCCAACAGTCTGTCGTTAGATAACTCACTTAACAGATGCAACCATCGCCAGTTTCCTGGAGCCTGTCTTGCCCGACAAGCCTTGTTCCACCTAGTGTTACGAACTCAATACACTAGCAGCTGGGTCCCATAGTGATCAGTACAGTGCAACTTTCCGTTCGAGGTCAGGTCTGCGTTGTGGCCGGTTGACAGTACATGTCACCTGATCGACGAAGCTGGTGGCTTACGATTCTTTGTGACTAGTGTCCGGTTGTGAGACGTGTTTGTGAACTCACTAGGCTACATGTTCATTCATTCATGAGATCAATGATCTACCGATTCTACCTATGTAACTTGTTCCGCAGTTACACGAAAATTAACTTGCACAATGTGATTTGACGCCATTAGGTGGATCACCTTTGATTGTAGACACGAGTAATCTGTGAATTTGATTAAGGACCGACAATTCGGCGGCATTGTAAGTCTGTTTCAACGACGGAACAGTTCGTTGTCCGCGACTCTGCGGTATCTCCTGTGAAAGGTGCCTCAATGTTTCCTCATTTCTTACTGCTTTTATATCTGCTGTTTTGTTGATCAAAACTACTGGGATAACCATTATTTCTCAAAGTCGTCCTAAGCACTCCTAGTTCTTGTTCAACGCAGTCGGATGTGGAGATGTGGCATCCTATGTTGAACGGTATTCTCATCACATCCTGCCTATATTTCACAGAGTTGAAACAGGTGAAATGCATATATTGCCCAGATCATATTAGTTCCCCATAGATGCTGCACTTTATTGATCCGTTGGTTCTTCATGTGATGTTTATGTCTACGGAAGTTGGACTTTCATCGGCCCCTGCTTCGCACGCCAACGTGAGGTTGAGATGGACGTCGTTAAGCCATAGGACAAATTGTACTAATATCTGCCGCTTTCTGAAAAGATCAAGGTACCGTCTGCATTACGTCTGTTTTCTGTGTTATTGGTTAGTTAGTACAGATGGGTCAATATGAAATGCTAGCATGTACTAATATTTGTTTTCTAACTGTTTTGTTCAGACTTGTATTTGTTGGCCTGACGGGTGTGAATGCTTCTGTCAGTATGATCCTCACACTGTCCAGCTTAACCCAATGTGTGGCGAAAAGGCGTCCAATAAAGCACAATCTCTACTTTCCAACACGCTAGTTAGCATGCTACGCGCTCGCACGCGTTTATGACTCAGCATTCCAGTCCACAACGACCCCAGGTTTCCGCTCACACGTCGTGTACACTTCGGCCCGATTTATTTGTATGATCGGCGACTTCTATCTGGGGGTTTTCCGTCTGCCAATCCGCGTCTGTTGGTCCGATTTTGTTGAGCGATAGCTTGTCCGGTCGCTCTTGTTGTCCTCCATCTATCCATAGTGAGCTTTGATCGTGTTCCACGGTAGTGTCAAGATATTCTCACGAGTGTTGGAATAATCACGCCTCCGATTTCGTCGTCCATTCTATTTTGCCTGCCATATCTTGCCCGTTGGTCCGATCGGGTCGAGCAATGACTCATCCGATTGCCCCCGTGTTGGGGCACTCCGTCGGGTGTTTGAATCCTCGCCCCTCCGGCCTGACAATCCACCACAAATGTGGATCGATGGGAGGTGTGAATCGTCACAGTGCTGAAAGAATAAAGATTTAAAAAGCTATCAACTACATTCCCAAAAGAAAATGGTAGGAAATCTACAAAGTGACCAAGGGTGGTTGGGGAAGTTCAGTAACTTGATTTCACATTGGGGTAGGCTGGCCAAATCAGTAACCCCTTAATTGGATATCCACATAAACTTTTTAAGTGACCCGTTTCGAACATGACTGAAGTTGACTCGTTTCGGTGGCATGAAGCACACTTAATCCTCTCGATGTGAGAACACAATGCTAAAATAACTGCTGCTAAGCAGCAGTAGATCCACACGTTCAACTGAGAGTTACCTGTTCTGTTGGGGTAATTAGCCACTGCTGGGGTCAGTCTGAACCTTACTTCAAATTGAATACATTAAGCTGTGTGATAAGTATGAACACGTAAGCATTCTTCCAATGTGTGTAGCCTGGTGCTACACATATCCGGCAGTGTTTGTATTGGTGACACACGTACACGTCGAACGATGTTCACTAATTTGTGAACCGCAAGGAAGATACCAAGTTGAGCGATGTATTGCCAGCATTACTGGTTACTTCTGTAGTTGAGGTTTACGCGAACAGCATTACACAAGTGCTATATGTATAGATGTAAAAACATAGTCGACGAGAGACGCTTGGTGTGCGGGCGGTAGAGTGTTCGTGGTTGAAAGATGTGTTGAAAGATGTTGAAAGATGCGTTGTAAAAGTACGGCGTATAACTCGTGTTGAGTGTAACAACAATGATTCAAATACTAGGTATTGTCCAAGCTTCAAGCTATCAGTGACGTCTACTAGATCGTCTAAGCAATAGTCATACGTTTTCTGACAAAGTTAGTAAACTGAACGCTCCCTGTTTGGGAGATGGGAACCAAAACATTCCAAATTCCTCTCCTGTAACAATGTCAAGAAACCGGTGGTTGCGGGATCACAGTTCATTCTGTGAAAAACTTAACAGCTTTGTAGTGTAACTGCTCATCTCTGAGAAAAGGTGAAGATCTATATTAGTTACACTTTGTTCACCCTAGCGAACACAACTAGGTACACTCGTATCGACTTTTCACGTACAATCATGTAAAATCCAATCCAACCCCAACAATCCCAGGTGTTTAACCATTTATGTTCTACCTGCTCTGTTTCTGACCGTTTAGTGTACCTTGACTCAAATGTCTTGGTTTTGTCGCATCAGTACGATAGTTGTGCGGATAGCCAGTCCCCCATTATTGTACTTTGCTTGAGCATCATCTTTTTGCAGACGGGATCGTCCCCGTTGTTTGTGAATCTTGTTAGGGCGCCCACTTTGTTACCTTTCAAAGCCGCCTCAGTCGTAAGAAAGAAAAAAACGATTGACTTGGTCCTAATTAGCGGAACTGTTCAAATCGGTCGAGACTTTTTATACCGCTATGCACATTAGCGACCCTAACTCTGTGATTTCAGTAACTGTTCTCTTTGATGTATTGGGAATGTTTGACATTACGCGCCCTATAAATACTTTGTAATTGTCGCCTTTGTCACACACGTGTTGGGGCGGAACAAAGCGGTTTCCTTTGTACGCGACTTTTGGCTTGTCTTGAAAACCAAATCGCGGGACGGTTGAGGCATTTTCGGGACCGAGATTTCCGTGTTAATTAGTGCCGGGACGAGATTCTGATTCGTATCAAACGCCACACTACATCGAGAACGAACCAGCGTATAGTTTAAGAGGGTTTACAACAAACCTGTTGGCTACTGACAAGAACTCTGTTGGGTACGAATGTCATACTATCTAATTATCATTCTTTGTTTAATCACACCCGGCAGTTTAGGATAATTCATTCGGTAACGTGTACGCGACAGTTTCAGTCATGCTGAATCAGAGAATCGGGTTAGCAGGCCTATCTCCCAAATCCAAAAAAGTCAGGAAATGTGACTGAAAAAAGTTGAACGGTACTATTGGCATAATTAAAACAAAAGTGTCCTCTCATCTTGACTATGAATTAACTGGGTACACAAATTATGCAGCAGGAAAACCGTTCAAAATGATGCAACCAAAAACGTGTCCGCAAATCGCCAACGGTCAACAGGAAGTTAGCTCATGAAAACAGTCGGGTGTAGATGAAGATGAAAGCATGTCAAACAACACCAAGAAGAAAAGTTTTGACAGATAAACAATTACAGTTATAAAACGGAACGGGACAGACATTCAGTGGACAGTCAGGATACGAAGTTCATTCTGATTGTTTACTGCACACTACAGACAAACCAAAAACGACAAATTCAGCGTCCTACATCATATCAAACATAAGATGACAAACTTACCAAACAAGCTTCAACAAATCCAATATTCATCGTTAGCTTATTTGGCATCAAATTGTAAACTGTTTTCCTGAGAACGATCTGTCGATCGAAACTGTTGATGTTGTCTACTTCTTCATCGTGACAATTTGTTCAACAGTACCGTGGTATCTTGTTCCATTCTTGTTTTGATTGTTTAAGGTCTTTGGTTTTTTTCTACACGTTTCTCAGTGTCTTCGTGAAAGATCTTAACCAAAAGAACAGGTGTAAACTTTAGTGCAAAAAGACGGTGAATGACGAATTCGGCAAATTAGACAGCTCCAAAATCCACACTAAAAGTCAGTTAGGCCAAACATTACGAGAGATACTATAATAAGAAATAGATCAGTTGGCAAATAATCAACTGTCATGTATAAACAAAAAAAGTGATAAGTCATAGTCCTCCATTCAAATCAAGTCCCTACAGTTACTTTCAAACGTATGTAAAATGTTTTGAGCCAAGTTAAGAAACGCAAAACTTGCTGCACAAATCAGTAGATAACAGATGGCGCCATTGTGCGCCCAAAAAGTTGTACGCATACACTTGTGCATAAACATCAAGAAAATTAGAAATCTACTGGTCTTCCTTTGCTCCGCAACTACTTCAGATACATGAAAATCGTAGGTGAAAGAAACATCCATCGCGTGGACTTTTGAAATATATGTGAGGATATGTAGGAAAATTTGCTCAGTCACTACAGAAACAGAAGACATGCGTTATCTTTTGTTCAAAGTAGTGAATGAACTTTTTAAAAATTGTAAATATGTAGGATGCAGAAATCAGTGACGCATACAAATTATCTCTGAAGTGGTGCTGCAACGGCTTGAACAGACAGGTCAACTGATCATCCATATTAGGGGGGTGCACAAGACTGAAAATTTAGATTATACGAACCAAATAAAAACCATCATCGAGTGCTGATTACCGGCCTGAGTGATTTTCTTAAGTTGTTTCCTCATCACCGACGGTTAACTCTGACCGATGAAGTTCGGTTCAGTTCAATGATGGCGTGAAGCTGTCACCAAGCCAACCCATTCATGTTGAGTGATAGACTGACAATTACTGTGGGCAGGCAAACAAAATCGGATTCAGTTATTGCTTATTTTACAGTCGGTTACTCTACTTCGAATCGCCAAGTTGAACTGGCTAAGGCCGCAAGGCTTTGATATGGTGTCTATGCTTTTTATTCACTTTCACCCTCAAACCGACACTTCACAACCGTGTTCGTTTATGTTTGAACTCATCACATGGAAGTAATCTGACTTAGGGATCAAAACGTCAACCATTCGTGTTGCAAGCCGAAATCCTCATCCGCACGACCACTAATCTTATGATTATCGCGTCTATATGAGGAATTCGTATGTACTTGGGTTATTGCTGGCCACGGACTGTCCGTTTGAGGGTGAGTGTCAAGAAGCGCCGTGAACGTTGGATCCAATTGTCATTTGATCTGTACATAATAAGTTAGCACCTTAGTTCCGCCACCACTAAGGCGGATGGACCTTTATAAAATTTTCCATTATAGGGTCATGTCTACTTTCTACATTAGTAGAACACCCTAAGCTCTTTCTTTCTTAACAGTAGTATATCCCATTTAAGTCATTTTGATCGCTGACGTCTTTTGTTGTACTAGAGCGAAATCTTTGATTTACTTCTTTTTATGTGATTACGCTCGATTTTATCTATGAACATACACACTGAAAATTCACACTGTTCGCCAGAAAAGAGCATGACGACTAATCAATACAGTCGCTTCTCATTTTTTACTCGCACTGTTATATATATATATATATATATATATATATATATATATA
>LUCH01000742.1:32654-56833 GCA_013368495.1 Paragonimus heterotremus | reverse complement strand
CAAGATTATGGTTGTTTGGCAATTAATCTGCCCCTCTTCTCAGAAATTCGGGGGTCTGCCATCTTCTACCCATTCTTTTCTTGAGCTTTGTTGGTGTAGTGAATGATGAATCGTCTGTCTGATCTTTTCGTAGTTCAACTTTGAGTTTTGTTTTTCAACTTTATCCTCTCTGGAATGCACTAGCATGCACTCGTATACTGAAATGCTTCTTGTGTTACATTTCACACATCTTTCCCCCTGGTATAGATATTGTCATTTCAGCCTCTCTCTGATTCTTTTCCGAGAGATAGGGATTTCCTTTCCGTGCTAGCCATTCAATTGGCTAACCAGCATTGGCCAGGTGGACACAAAGGCCTCACGCACACACCTACTGGCTTTATTCTTTCGGGTTTACATCGGGTATGTGGTGTGTGAGTGGAACTGCAGGTGGTGTAGCGCAAGCCACTTGGGATGTTGGTTTAAAGCGCAGGCGTCCTTTGGCTTCGGTTACTGTGACAGGCTAATCCGTTTCGGATGCCCATAACCAAGTAACTTGGTCGTGATTAGTGTGAGATCAGTGGCGCAGCGGTTATCTGATGAAAAAGTTTTAATCCTGGCCATGACAAGGATATACACTAATGGTGAGCTCTAACAAGAACGAAACTAGAGTCTGGTGGTTGCTTTCGAGAGAGACTGGCTGGAAAATCTTGCTGAATTGTAAGTTTGAGATCAAATGTGGGGAGTGTCCAACTTGGAAGAGAACAGTTGCCAACTTGTTTGAGCGGCGGGTCGCTCATCCACCAAACACAAACCACGCGGTTAACTCGACTTAGCAACTCCTCGCATTTACCCAGCTGCTGTAAAATAACGACCGAGGGGCAGCATAACAGGGCTGCTAAGCAACGGTTGGAACGATTTTCAGTTCGACTGGACGTACAACCTGAGGTTATTTAAGCCTTTAAAATCCCGTGGCCAACAAATAATTTTTCTTGACTCCCAACTGACTAGTCACAGGTAACGTAAGTTATGCATGGCCTAACTGATTGGAAGTACGATTTCTGTTCTTAGACTGAACTGAAAATTAATATTTAATTTTTGGCCTGCACATAAATATTTATCTGCTGATAAGATCTCGGAATCGTACGTTCTCTACTTAGTTTTGTCAATGAATCGATGCAAATAACAAAGCAATGCAGTAGAAATTCGGCACTCAACTTACAGGTTTTTGTTTCACTGAGCTAATCAAGTTAAATTTGCCTGCTGCTTAAAGTTCCACAGGACATCGAACATGTAACGCACGTGTTGGCGGGAAGTTTGCATCCGAACGAAAATGTCACATCCTTATGCAACCTACCGGGACTGTAAGCGCTATTTTCCAATGAGCATAAAACATCTGTGTGCTACATGACCAGTTTGTTTGCCAAACATTTCTACATACTAATCGTCGTTTTACTCAGGATATCTTTCATTCTATATTGTTGAGTTTTGTTAATTTCGTAAACTTTTCATCAAGCAAACAGATTCCCCTCGCTTTCTATCTGACCAGAAACTAACATGATACTAATATCTGGAGAGTATTCTTTACGGTTCCGTTCTATTAGATTTAAATCATTTCCCTTGTTAGCTCTCGTACGAACAAACTTTGAAGTTTATAGCAAAAGGTTGGTTACCCATGAACTTATGCACTCTTACCACTCTCAAAATAAAGGTAACGAATGATTGTTCTTAACTAAGCAGACTTGGCAAGTTTTTCGACACCACCCATCCTGAGGGATCCAGTGATAGACTGTTTAACTAACATGCATGGATAACCTTGGACACCGACCGTGCCAGCTGAATGTTGCTGTAGTCAACTGAAGGCGAATAGAAAGCGCGTACTCGCATTCCCATACGACACGGTTGCAAGTACATGTTTCTCCGCCAATAAACAAAAATGGTGTAGTGTAGTGTCACAAACTGTGATCTGCTTTGCCTGGATTGTGTTACTCCGTGATCGACTGACTATCGTGATATGGTAGGGTGACTCCAGATTTGTTTTAACTGTCTTGCTTAGGATCCCAGTCTTGCCTAGCACGATACCGATTGTTTTCTGACAGTATTGCGGACCTTTTGACCTGACTCATTGGTCAGTTCATCTAATCTGTTACGTGACTGCAGCGGTATTGAAATAAACACCATAACAGGTTCCTTGCAACGTAAACAAAGTACTCGGCTACGTATAACGAGCGACGATTCATTTTGGTAAATATCTTGAGTGTTGCACTTGTCAGAAATTTCATCATCTTCTCTTAAAACATGAAGTTGATCAGCCACTTATGGTTAACGCATAAACTGACGTGTATTCACACTGATTCCAGAATGGTCTGGCAGATGTGTTTCACTGGTTCGGTAGCCGATTGGGTCGACCTTTTTCAAGGACAAAATGTTTTCTGCGGGTACCAACAAGTTCAGTTGGAAAATGAAGCAGTTAGCTCATATCTCAAAACCACCTATTAACAGCAACTTGTTAAAACTCTCAAAAGCCTGTAATGTGGTGAAGCGAAGTCCCGTTGACAGTTCAAGATAATATCAGAAACGTTTAAATAAAGTAAATGGACCTTATATTACTCGTCATTAATATTTATCGTGGACCACTGGATATGGTCTCATTCAGAGTGAATTTCACGGAATGCTTCGGAATTCAAAGATGTCGCCGTAATCTACCGTCTTACTTAGTGAAAGAGTAGAGTACTCGGTTCTTAGTACCGTATGCTAGCCGTTCTCACTTTATCCTGTTCAGAGTAAATAATAAGTAATGTTTCCCACAGTTTTCTTCGCTGTCACTGTCAAAGAGAACTAGACGTTTATTGAGGTTTAGTTAACATTTTCCCCGTGTCTCACTTTAGTTGTTCTGTCATGGTTTCCTATTCGATTTTCTTCAAATGTCCCAGTGACAAAAGTACAAATGTCTTTGATCGACTAAATGGTCAACCACTTTTTGGTCTTCAACGGTGTTCCAAATTTTAAGGAAATTCTGACTCATCTTATGTAATATGTGGGCTTGTCACCTTGCTGAAATCTTAGAATCGTTGGCTTAGCAACAGGCAGTTCATGAACATTGGAAATGTGAGAGGTTGCGTATTTACACTGGCATGTTTAGTGACGCGTGGTTCATACAATGTGGACATCAGCCGCTTGAATGAAAGTGTTCAGATGTGGCCACTTCCAGAAACAATCCACTCAATAGTGGGAAAAACTAGCCGGATTTTAATCTGAATCACCATGTGTATTAAGAAGGATAAAATTTCGTCTTTTTTCACACCACTTTCCGATAAAACTGATCTCAGCTATGGCAATCAATATGAAACAACGATTTCATTCAGTGCCTCGAAAACAAGATCTGGTAGACGTATGTACAACTTATAACATGGTTTTTTGGCCAAATAATCCATAACATTACTTGCTTTTTTGCTTAAACTTTCAGGATAAAAATATTGTGTATGTATCATTTCTTGTTTGCTTGTGGTGCACACTTCTATGCAATTCTTCTTGTACTCTCAGGATAACACACAAGCAAGTAAACTTAATGGATCGAGCTTGTGTATGGCAAATGCGAATCGTAGCCTGGATACTACTCATTTTGACTACTTTGGTCTCGGCTCTCTTCACCACGTTCTATGGAATCAGTTTCGGAAATGCGGCTTGTCAGAAGTGGTTATCCGCGTTGTTCCTCTCATTTTTCACCAGTGTACTTTTCACACAACCAATCACGGTCAGTTTCTATATGACAATGACAAAATGTATGTTCTTACTTATGTTGAGACACAAGTGGTGTTTCTGGTCTTTGCAAATTAAGGCCGTTTCACATAGCCCAGGTTATACTAGGTTAGTCATGGGTTATACGAATCTTGTAGCTAATCCTATACAGGATGCGGGTTACATGTCTCTCTGGGACACTAAAACTACTGGTGCCTGTACTGTATATCGTCGAGTTTTTGATCGCTTACAATTGTTGGCTTGCATACTGTAATTAGGTTGATCTGTTTGATGCAAAATGTTGGACAGGTGTTATGCTGTTGACATCGTCTTTCTCATTTTAACCAGCTTAGAATATCAACTTAAAAAATTAGTGAACGAAGTTATTAACTATTGTTGGTGAAATCTTTAATCTTGATGCACACAAGAATTGTCGGCCGGTTTGTTCCCTGTTCCTCACGGTTACAAGCGACCGGTTAACGAGTTAGCTGGGAAGATCAACAGATAATTATTCACACTGTGTGATTCGAATAAATGAAAGTCAAACTCTGCTAAATTAAAGTCTCGTCGATCTCGGATAAGACAATGTAAAGTAAATGAAAGTATATTGTTTTTCTGGTTATGAGTAGATTTGAATATCATAATGGACGTCTGATTCGTTACCAATACAGGTCACATTGCGTGCTATGTTCTTCGCATTCATCTGCAACTTGGTTGGTAAGAGCGGGAATCTAGAAGCTTTGGATGAAGAAAATTTACTGATCGAAAGTATTGGACGCCGCTACCAGCTGTACAAAGACCAAGAATACATGCACGACGATTACCGTGAGTGATACTCATTCATGAATAGACGTTTGACAGTTGTTATTTTTCTGGTTATGCAGCTTGGTTGAATATGATAATTAACGGACTGATGCACTACCTTAAGCAGAAACAGTGTGTCATAGAAGTTACATTCGCAGAGCTTGAATAGATAGCTCAAAATGAAGGCCCATCAGCAAACTGAACTATGTCAGATACTTCAGGATAATACATCCCGAACCGCTTAGTATATAGCCCAGGTATCATAGATCGCTGGAGTGCATTTCGAAATCAAACCAAGTAAACTTTCAGTGGTCCCATCCACGAGTACTCAGCTTTCTGGCTGTAATATAAAAATACCAAACACAAGTGCAAACGATAAAGCACCCCACATTTGACCATACTAAACGGAGGCGTGACTTCAAAACTCAGTGTTCTAACTTAAGTGTCGTTAACTCCGCTGAAACAAGTTATTAGTTCCAACTTTCTGCAGTTGAAACACACCTTTAGTTACTTTTCGACGTATATCAACCTATCCAGTTTTATTGACGATTTTTCAACGTGCACTTTTATTCCGCTTGCTTACTCAGTCAAAGGAAATTTCCGACCGCGGAAAGTGATTCTTCTCCCTCCAGATCCAGCAGATTTGGAGGCTGCTCGACAATACCGCTTGAAGCAAAGACGTTCAAAAGCTATGATGTGGAAACTATTCTTGTACGTGACATTTTTCACGTTATTATTGGCAGTCACCGCTGGGTTTCGTCATCCATATGCGTACCCGCTGAAGCAGCATTTGGAAAAAACATTTTGTCCTGACAGTTTTCTCCAAGTGAGTTGACGATATGCTTGTCAACCTGCATCACGCATACTACCTGATTGAAAAAATCCCTGAAAGGATTAGACTGACAGAGTGAATAAAGTCGAACAACGGCTGTAATTGTTTGTTGCTTTAAGCGAATTACGATGAACTACTTGTGATCCCACACACTCTCCAAGCATCGAGAACAATGGGTCCAGGGTGCATGAGAGTGATTACTTGTCCGCTACAGTCGAATTGGGCCGGTTAGCTCATTTAGGGGTATGGTGGCCTTCTCGTTCTTGAATAACTATAATAGCGGACTGTACCCTTAATGTCATATGGACTTCGGGCTTGTCTCTATCCCTAGTAAAATATTCATAGGCTCCATTACGCAGTAGTTTTTTTTAGCTTCACGGACAAGTAAGTACAACAGTGATCCAACTGCGAGTGTGCTACTTTCCATCATGCACTGGGACATCGGCATTCATAGAATGAATCGTAGGGTTATTCTTCACTCAGTTTTTCATGTTTTCTTGGGCTCACTCTTCGTAAATAGTTCCGCGTTAGGTAAGTCAAATTTCTGGAATCCGAGCAGGTTCACTTAGAGATCGGAGTGAGTACTCATACACAGCTAGATCTCAACTCTGTTCCTTTCCAACTAAGTGACAGTCAACATTTTGTGAACAGCATTCGGGAACTACAATGGTACCTAGTAAATATTTTGTCAAGTTTGAAGTCGATCAACATTGAGTGTACAGAAGACATCGCTTAACACTTTTTTCTACAGACAATCTGTCAATCATGTTGATCTGTTTGTTTGATAATGTTGGTATCAGTGAATTGCAATTTGCATCTTGAAAGTCTTAACTGTCAATACATTACTGGCCCAGTTCTGTTCTTATATTTGTTGACACAGGCGAGCCGATTGACACAACTGACTGCTCTACCTACCATTAAGGCGTCTTTTCATCAGCCTTCAGACCATAAGCATCACGGACACCATAATAGGTGCATTTGACAAATTTCGTCATCTATCATATTGAAAGGGTATCTTTTTGGTGACCAACGTTTCGGTTAACAACGTATATTTGCTACTGTCTGTTTGAATATGTGGCAAGAGTCGGTTTTTTGTAACCATCAGTTAGCCTGAGCCAAACTGGTTAACCGTATGTGCAGAGCCATTATCCATTCGAGATAACTGACGATGGTAGTTGATCCGGTAATAATATTGCCCTGAATTACACGAACTTTCACTGCTTCACCGTGCAGGTTAAAGATGTGCTGCTGATCGATTGGAGACCCCACTAACATCGCTGGCTGTGAAAATCAAGTTGTCATTAATACGATTTATTCACCTCGGAAGGTACATCCTTAGGTTAGTACACATGTACGCGTTCAGCAAATGAAGGTCAACTAACTTTGTGTGCCTGAGTGACAAAACAGTGATAGTAATAACAATCTACGTGAACCTCATGGAATAGTTAGTGAAGGAAGGTCCAATCAGACTTAATTGGAAACAAACTACTGATTCACTTTCGTAACTAACTCAAGATCCAAAAGGTCGGACCTATGCAGAAATTGAACCAAACTCGGATTAGTATTGCATTAAGGTCAAGGGGGTTCTTGCATCCGTAGGAGTATTGTTTGTTGTTCAACAGCCTATTTATCCTCCATATGTTTATTGAACCATCAGTTCGATTGGCAATATCCATGTCTATAGATGAAAGCCGACATATCGAAATTGATGTGCACATAGGAACAAGACCTGTCTTTCAATCCCCCGTTATTCTACCCATCTGGCAATTTTGTCCAGTTTCAGGCTTGAGTCTTCCACACGGTTAACCCTAGTCACCTTTATTTCTCCTAATCTTGTCATCTTACTTCTGTTTTCGAGAGGTGGGGATTCCACTCGCCAATGACAAGCCCGGAGCGGCTGACGTACGGTGGATTCTGTTCACATGCTACCTGGTCTTACTGCTTCAGGTGTATACAAGAAACGGGATGTATGAATGGAACTAGGAATTTCTAATCTACATGTAATGACGGATGCACGTTGGCGTTCATTTATTTCGATGTACGTAACAAGCTGACTCAGACACTGATACGGTTGCCCGTTTATCACAACAATACTGCAGAAAATATCTGCACATAAACCAATTCACGCCAAGTGTACCAGCATAAATTATCCAGGAGTACTGGGAAGGTGGTGACGCAAATGCACTAGGCACTTTTCATGACCTCCATAGTTTACCAAGTGATCCTTACCTCCCGTAATCCTGCTATCGTTACATATCTCGGAAAAATTCACCATCATTCACCATCACCCGTAAGGGTTCTTTAACTGGAATCAACCAGTTGTAAAGTCACTTGTCTCTGCCTTACTGACTATACTAGGTTTCCTGGAGAAGTGTGACCCAGATTTTAGAACGTTCTGGTAGGCTGAGCCACGTATCGTAGATGTTTCAACAACGAATATCACCTTTGTCTCAATGCGCAAACCTTCATTCTGATTAAAATCTGATGTTCTAGAAGTGGATTCTGCAAGTGTTCTTGATTTTCTGACGTGTACTGCTCCATTCATCAAAGGAATTACAAGCCACTGATTCTTCTCACATCAACCCATCTCTCCGTCATGCTCCACAAGCTTCTACGGTCTCAGTTAGTGACTGGCAATAGTCAAAATCACTTCTACTGTAGCATCAGAATTTTGATGTCTAAATATTTGGTTATCTAGTTCGTTGTCTGCTTGCAGCCACTTTACTTCGTGGACTAAGCGAAATGCGCGAAGAGCTTATCCTTGAGGAACAAGCCGGGTTTTGCCCCGACTGTAGCTACACTGATTACATCCTCATACCTCGCCAAATACCTGAAATCCATCATTCATATAGAAGACCAACAACTGTTGTCTTCTTGGATGTCAGAAAAGCCTTTGATTAGGTTGACAGGGCTGCACTCTGAGACTGTATATCGAGGAGGGGTGTGCCTGAGAAGTATGTGAACATCTGGAAAACAATTTACTGCTAGACGTTAGGCAGGGTTAGGGCTTATTACAGCGTATCGCCTACCTTTAACATCTCACGATGACGTTGTCCAGCCTCTGCTTTCCTACTCAACTTTGCAATAGACAAGGCCCTAGAGTATGTCCTGATAGACTACGTATGTGATGGTGTGGATTTACTCCCAGTCGCTCGCCTTCAAAAAACACTGTGCAGGCGACATCGTTGTAATCTGTGAGAGCTCACAGGGAGTCCAGAACATCTTTAACAGGATAGAGGCTCCACTTCGTCAGTCTGATATGGCCTTTGCACTTACTAAGAACACGGTGCTGTTGCAAGGTTTGCAGGACGCTGTTCCTGTCCTTACCTTTGGTGGTGAGTCGTTAAAGGTAATCAAGAAGATCATGTACCTTTGGGGCTGTATCACCGCTGGTGGAATATATGATGAGATCACAAGTCGTATAGTGAAAGCTCGGATGGCGTTTGTCAAATTACGTTATTTGTAACGTCGACATGATCTCAATCCTTCTGTGGAAAGTCGAGTGCACAATGCCACCGTTAAGGTAGTTCTGTTGTATCGCTTTGAAACTTGATCCATTCGCGCTGTGGGTGTTCAAAAAGTATCTGTTTTCAACCATCAGTTTCTTCGAAGTACAAGTGGCGTGTGGTGGGACCACCGTGTCAGCAATGATCAGATTCGCCGACTTGTTTTCGGAACGGATAAACTCTGTTGACCCTTGAGCATACTGATTTCGCTTTTTCACGTTCGCTTATCTGGCCACATATTTCGATTGCCAACTCACCACCTACCAAATCGTGCCTTGTCTATAAGTGGTAGGTTGAGCTGGAAGCGGCAGTCTGCAGGTTAGTGCATGATTTAAATTCGGAGTATGAAGATACTCGCTGTGAAGTTTGCTTTATTGAAGCACTTCCAACTTCCTGGCTGGTCTCCGAAGAACACTGAACAATTCTGTTGAGAATGGTGTTTGATGTGGTGAGAACAGAAGTCGATGGCGCTCGTGTTGCGAGTCTCATTGTGCATCGTTGTAACATTTTCTTTTCTTATCCCGCCACGTTTTCTCCTCTGGTTCACCTTAAAGGTTACATTTTTGTCTTCTCATATTATGGCACATTAGCCACTCGTTGTGGTTTTTACGTGTTATGCATACATATATATATGCTATTCACTTATAACTGGTACACTCTTGTTTAGGCTGTATGTATATGTATATTTTTGTTGGTAGTATTGCCTTCCGATTATAAGTAACTTTTGCGCCAATAATTGGTAAGCTGAACGTGACATGAACCTTATCTAGCATTTTATCATTAGTTTTTGTGTACCAAATTGGTAGTCTGTTAGGTACAATGTCAACCGCTTCAGTCAAACCATGTTCTAACTCATCGACAACTACACCAAACTTAAGCACAACCAGTTTGCATGCGCCACCATTTTGCATCATGATCCATATGATTTGCACAAATTCAGGGTCAGTTTGTTTTCCGGCGCATCACTCGGGAACTGACAATGTATCATCAGGTCTCAGTAATACTATCACCATATCAAGTAGCGTTTCCATAAAGACGTGGTGGGAATTTGCGCCTTCCTATGAAACACGTACTTAGAGCCCTAATGCAGTACATTACGTCCGACCGCTGTCTGCAGATTTACATTGTACGTGTGTATCTTAAATCCGTTAGCCAACCCTGTAGCAAAAGTTACTCACCAAAATTATGTTGGGATTGAACTGATCCTATGTTCCGATGAAGCGCTGAGTGACTAGATTCCTGCCAACGGTCTTCTTCATGGTAACAAACTAGAAAGTTCTGCTGGAAGTTTGAGAACTACCTGGGGCGAACACTGCTGTTGTGAAAATCTACTCGGTTCACCGCTTATCCAAATCTCTATACAATAAACGATCTAACAAAGGACCTATCCAAACGTCGCTTTAAGGTACCACATCCGGATTGTACGAATAGCGTCACTATTACACTATGCGTTATTCTTTAAGTTCTTTGTTCATTATTGCACCAATCAGCTTATAGGTTGTGACTTTACATGTACCAATAAGATCGGCCACTGACAGACTCTGACCTCTTTAATACCGATCTATATCAATAAATGCGAGTTTTATCTCATGAATATGAATTGCTTGCTGCAACCAGTACAAAATCTTCTTACGACTTGTGCAGAAGGTTTCAACTCAAGTTTGATTTCCAGGGCTATTTGGAGTCCTTAATTCCGAGTATGACAGTTGTCTGTATGTTTTTGCGGCCTGTGCGACTGTTTTCCAGCTGCAGACAATGAAGAATTTTCTCACCAGCTCACCTGTCCTCTGCATATCGCTCAGTGAGCACACATAGCGACACTCACCATAGACTTGTATACTGACGGGTGGGTTGTAGAGTGTCAACAATCTTGCTATACACAGCTGACCGTCTGTTACAGAATCGTATTGATAACGATTTGTTTGTAGCAAGCACTAATTCCCAGCGTCCTGAGTATTGGTCAGAGACTTCGCGTTCCTCAACTTTAGGTCACTAGTGAATTCACACATGGAAAAGCTGTTGACTGCCTTGAGCGTTGTTGCTCTAGAGACTGCAGAATTACATGGGCATCCCAATGGATTCCAACCATGCATGTGTGTTTCAAATTTGCCATACACGTCGATTGGACTATTTCGTCGTCAGACAGAGCGACATAGCCGTATCACTGCAGTTACAACCTCTCAGTCACCGATCTTTGGCCTAGCAAATCCTTCATCGAACGTCTTGGCGCTTACCGGAACATTCCACACAGAAGCGAGCATGAGTAAATGCGAAAACCTGTTGGCGCAATACCCTATACTTGGTTATGAACAGTACTTGGATACAAAACGCTGTTGAGTACGAACGAACTGCTACACCTGGAACTTCTGAAAGCATTTCCAGTTCATCCGATTTAGAAGCGACGGCATATACTTAACCAGACACTCTGTGAGGTAAATAACACGCGTCTTCGCAACCTGTGAAGAAATCTCTGACAGCTGATCTTGCATACTAGACAGTAGTTCAGCAGTTCCCCAACACAACTGATTATATATTCTGAAATTCCCAGTGCTTCTTGATCTATTGATGCCTCCTCATTGACCGCAGTCGAAGTGTCACGTATGTATGGAAAAACGCTGCGAAGTATTTGGCATCAACTACATTTCTCAAGCTCTTTACGCATGCCAGCCCGTCGTTTGAACACGCTGGCTGGAAGTGATAATCTGATGACTAGTGTGTGACTTGGGTTCAAGGTAGATAACCTTCATATAGATAACCATCATATGAATAAAAGATCACAGCCAACTGCTCTTCTGCCGTGGATCACTGTGTTCCCGGTTTCTATCTACTTTATCTCTTCGGTCCTTGTTTCTTGTAGCTTTCTGCATTGTTTTTTTCAGCGTTCATGGTGTGACAAATATATTTGCCGCCTGTAACTGATTAAAGAGTACAATCTACATAATCTGATTTCTACGCAGCTTTGCATTTTCGAGCAGTGATGCTTGGTCTGGAGATTGCTAATCAATGATTAATCAAACTCCACCTTCCCCTTTACACGTTTTTTCTAATCCTGTTAGATTTATAAAGTGGAAGACCTGTACGCTTGGGTCAAAACAACCCTCATTCCTGGGCTTCGACCAAAACGGTGGTACAACAAGGCTGCACCGGTATTCCAACGTGGTTTCTTACAAGATAGAACCAACAGAATCATTGGCTATGCAATTATGCGGCAACTGCGCGTCAGACCAGGTAAGACTGAGTTTACGGTTGTTGAGCGTACATTTGTCACTACGTTATTGCCTCCGGCAAATTGATCTTCAATAAACAGGTTTCCAACTGTAAACGACCAACTTGGTCTTGACCAATTACTGATTTTTACCACATGTAAATCTTGGGCATCACTTATATATCCATGCTGCTGGCAATCCGTGCTAACTTATCATCACGTAATTCAGACTCTGGTAGGGTTCGTTCTGCTGATTGGTTTGACGCCAGATAGAACTTCAACCATCCGTAATCCATTGTTTTGGGTTGTCACCGAATGAATGACACACAGGTCCTGGTGCTCGCTCACAACCACTTCTTGAACACTGCGCTCTTCCGATAATAAACAGCGCCTAAAATATCAGGATATCGAGTAAATTCTCCTCAGTTCAGTCGTTACTTATCGTTATATAATCGTTTTGTTCCTACTTTCGCTTGGTAACGACCTTACCGACAACAGTGGCTGGCTGTTGAGAAACTGGCTATACTGTCGGTAAGGCTTAAATACCAAACTAGCCTAGATGGCAGTCTTAGCATTCCCAATACTGAAGATCCTAATAACTGTTGAACTGAGATTTTACAGGTAATGTAGCATGTGACACACTGGTTCGTGGGTTGAACAGATATCGAATCTCATAAACACCTGAGGTTGTTAGATGCCAGGCAGAACATGCCTCCTGGTAGTTAATGTAACAAGTTTAGGCGGATATCCGTAGGCACCTGAAGCGTAGCCTAATCATTGATCGTGGAGTAAGACTAATTAGGGAGTTTAATTAAATGGAAGCCACCTTTACTTCAGGGAACCCTGGCAGACTTTTCAAGCTTATTTGTGTTGCTGGTCCCAGGCGACGATTTGTCAGTAAGGTTATCACTGAGGCAGATGGTGCACTCATTCGTGATAAGTTTAGAGGGTTAGAGCGCTGTGTGGAACACTTTGAGGGTTAGTTTAGTTGGCCTGCTGCTCCTATTGTTTTACCGTCATAAATTTGCAATGTTCCACCCTGGTCGGTAGGTTTAGGACCACCCACTATAACTCAGATCCGCAATAGCACTACGGCTGTCAAACGTAGTAGGACTGCAAGCCCAGATGATCTCATGCCGGCACTTTTTGTAGAAGACTGAGGGCGTTAGTGAGGGTCTTGATTTAGTTGGTTCAACTTATGTGGACAACAGGGAACATTCCTGTGTATTGGAGTCACTCGATAATAATTCCACTATTAAACAAAAGAGTCTAGGACTGTTACGAAAACCATTCATGTCTGACCACGGTGATTATTAAGGTTCCGGCGTGCATTATGCCTCATCGACTCACTGCAGCTCGGGAGGCAAACACCAGGGAAGAACAAATAGGATTTCGCCCTGAGGTGGGATATATAGACCAAATTTTTACTCTTCGTCAAATTCTTGAGCATCTTATCGAAACCGCCGGCCAAAAATTACCGTATTTCTCGAGTATAAAACTGCGTCTGATTTGGTGGATCAGTCTACACTTTTGGAGACACTTAAACGCAGAAGTGTACTGAACAAGTTTGTGAACATACTGTGGGCGCTTTATTCCCATGCTACCGCTCATGTTGGGAAAGGAGTATTTGGTAGCGACTTCCGAACGAGTTTTTCGTTCATTCTTTACATTCACACAGACTTAAATGCCTAGGCCATGTTCTAAGGATGTTATCTAGTCGTCTGTCACATCGAACATTGTTAACGATGCGGCCGGCTGACATATGGTGCGAGGTGGGCAGCTGTTGACCTGGCGTAGAGAAATGAAATCGTTCACCTAGGGGTTCGTTAATGTAGATCGGGTTCGCCTCTCGGGCTGGGGGCTTTACGACTCACAGGGTCAGTGGCTATAAACGTCAAGTGAGATGGCGCCTGATCGGGCTCGGTGGCGTGAATGTTGTCGTTGTTTGACTGAGATGTCTTTGAAGTGAGTACACTTAATGACGCGGGGCAGTAAAAGACGTATAGAGGTTTTCTTTCTAATGACGTCGTACTTTCACTAATAGCTCGGTTGTTGTTGAATGTCTGAATACAGATGTGGCTACTTTGAGTGGCTATTCCCATCCCCCTCCGTCTTTCCTTCTTGGCCAGGACTTGCCTGTTTCTTCATGATTGTGGAATAGTTAATCACAACGAGAACCACTGATATATCGTTGTCTGTGATTAGGAAAACGATCTTTTTATTTCTACATTGTGTTGCTGTTTTCCTCCAACTCTGTTGACATACTGTATGGTTAATTTTCTGTCTGATTTTAGTTCAAACTTGAATTATGTTTTTCTTCCTTATCCTCTCTAGGGTGTACTAGCAAGTATAGATATACCGTATCACTTTTTGCATTATATTTTCAATATTCTTCTTCCTAGTTTAGATCTTACGATTAGATCGTCTGTCTGTTTAGTACCCGAGGGTTAGTGGTTTCCGTTTCGAGCTAGCCTATCAGTTAGCTAACTAACGTTGATCTACCAGACACATAGACCTCACTGACGCACCTCTTGATCTTATTCGTTTGAGGTTACAATGAGTACGAGAGGTGTGAGTGGAACCACAAGCTGTGCAACACAAGACATTTACAGTGATAGCTGTACGTTGGTTTCCTTTGACTTCGGTCACTATGACAGGCCAATCCGAAATGGATGCCATCAACCAACCAAGTTACTGATAGGTAGTCTGATAGGAATGTCAGGTTAGAATAGATCAAACTCTGAACAATCTTGGTGGAATATTCTGTTCTTGTCCCTAGTTCGACTTTATCCGAAGACTAGACTTTTGACAATTAAGTCTTTTCTACATCAGTGAATCTAAATAGGTGCAGACAGAATTCTAGTGAAACAACGCAACCGGTATGGGAAAGCATATGACAATGAGGTGATAACTCAAGAAATTGGATTTTGATAATGCATTGAAGTGCAACGCATAAATAAGTGACTCCCATACTTGGTGCCTGAAATGATCGTGTGTGGTGGTGCGATTAATTAACTCCCAGGTATGTGACAGAGTGAAGTAGATGAGTAAATTCATGCAAAGTGACAATAACCACCTATCTTTTCATCGCATCTGCTTAATCTGGCTTTACAAAATGGATTAAAAGTGATGTGAATTGCGATGGTTATGTGTTGACTTGCAACATTTTCAAAAGGTCCAAGCTTAGAGACAAGATAACGATGAGGGCTCTTAATCAAATCATTTGACTCAAAAGCTTGAATCTCAGGGTAATGTTTCTTATTTCAGGTAAAGTGTCAATCTCCTTCCAGCCACTGACCTAGGGAACCAAGAGACTGTGGTCCATCAGACCTTCACCTGCTGACCACCATGACATGAGTAACTTTGCTGGTATGACAGTCACACCGTCCAATTTAGCCTTGTGTCATCGGTTGGTAAAAGTAATCACATAACACTGATGTATAACCGTTGTAACGGGGACTGTCATACCACGCTCTCATATGTAGCCTCGGTTACCTACCGATTCTACTGTGTTACACGAAAGCCATCAAACAATTCGGTGAGTAGACTGGCTTGATGGGTTTTAATGAACCAAGCGGCATTGTTTATGTGATGTTCCATCTTCTACTGGATTGAATGGACACAGGCAAACTTAGGTTGTCCGTTCTGTGTCAATGACGATCACACGCGCTCAAACTCTTCGTTCTACAATTACTTCCTGGTGATCACGCTGAGAAGTGACAGATAGTATAACGCCATCAATTGGTGACACTCATTTTGTGGTAACCATGGAGATTCATATGTGTCGTTATCGTTCACACTCGTTTCAGTTGTTCGTTTGCTTCAGAGCTCACCTGCTCGTAAATGAGCAATGACAAATGTTCAAAAAGCTCCACGCATTGCAGCTCCGATAATATTACGGATCGATTTGTTTTAGATGCACATGGAAGTATCGGTGGCAAACAATTTCCAAGAATAATATATATAAATTAAAACACTGAGTTCTCTTGATACAGTTCACCAATAGCGATAGGAGACACGTCGCGAGATGTTAACATTTCGTTTACTCTCTTCAGTCACGAACGTAAAACAGTAAGATACATCGACCATGAGGATAGCAACAACAATAGAAACAATCAACGATTGGGTTTACATAAAACAAGGACTGTTATCAGTTCCAAGGCAGACAAACTACGTGAGTCAACGGTTTATGCACACACAGGACCGGACGGTGGGTGTTAATTAACACTGCCTCGAAGAAAGCAAAAAATTTCAGATTCCGATTACGCAAGAATACTTGAACCGAGTTGGCGGGGTCAACAACATGAATTATTGATTGTACGGACCTACCTGATCTATGGTTGTATAGTTATGTCTGCCCTATTGTTCTCGTTTCCTATTCCAGATAAGAATGTGTTCTTCTAGCTTGTATCTTATCATTTGTGACCGCGCTACTATGCCTTCTTAAAGATAACAAACTCCTCCTAAACTTTCATCGACCAATTTGTTTAGGTCAACTGTGATCTGCAGACTATTGCTTACACGCTCTCCAATATCAGTTCTTCAAGATCAGACCGTGTGTGGACGGAATGTCTCGATGAAACCACGACCAGTTTACCACAAGCCGTTCTGGTTTCGGCCACTACGACAAAATAATCCAGGCTCACGAATGCCACTGACTCTGTACATGCATGTATAGTTTCGTACAACTATTTCATCTGATGACAGACAGTGTCTCTTCATAAGGACTTCTTCATCGCATAATTCCTATAACTGGGCCATTCTCTACCTTGCTGGAATTTCTGCATACTTTGTACAACAATTTCCCGGACTGCGACCGATTCTGCACACTACAGTGGTTTATTTTCCCATGTGGTCACAGTTCAGCAGTCTTCATTTAGTCCGTCGCTGTCTCTGCCATGCATTTGGGCAGGCACCTTGCCGCTCTTATTTCAAGGGAGCATTCAGTTTTGCTATCAAACCATGCCCCGCGGCAATACTCGTATTTGTACCACCAATAAGTAGTTTGGCAGATCTACGGTTTCAGATGAGAACCAATGGTGGGAAATCAGGGCTTCAGCTGGATTCGACTCAACGACAGAAATACCATGCCCAAACGCGGTAGGCGCTCTACCAGCTGGGCTACGAAGTGACGCCGGAAGCTCAAAAATTTCACATTTGGACGTAGTTACCAACTCAAACAACTATGTCATATGGAATCCACCAAATGATCCAGCCGATTGACTGCCCAAGCAGGATTTCTCGATCAGTTCACGCGAGAATCCACCAGCGCCACCGATGAGCATTGACACTGAATTACTGATAAGTAGTTTGGCAGATTTGATAATTTAGAAGAGATCCATTTGGACTTCGGCTGGATTCGAACCAGCGACAGAAACACCATGCCCAAACGCGGCAAGCGCTCTACCAGCTGAACTACGAAGCCACGCTGGGAGATGGCAAATTTCACATTTGGATTCAGTTACCCACCCGTCCCACTGTCTCATGTGGAATCCACTAAATGATCCAGGGGATCGACTGCCCCGGTGGGATTTTTCGGACAGTTCACGCTGGAATCCACCAATGTCAGTGTTGTATTTGTGGTTTACGTTTGATTCGCCGAGCTGAGATAATGCTTGTTTGGCTGGTGGGGTTGGGACCAGGAAAATTTTATAGGTGACCGTTGGCTTCGCAACATTGAAAATACCAGCAGCATTGATAAGTGTTCCAAAGTTGTATTATCCTAATGTATCACAGTGCTATGCGAGACAAGCTTACTAACTTGAGAGGATTTATAGAAGTCGCGTTGGTTTCCAGGCTCAGACCGTTTGGACGGACCCAACAATTTTGGTTCGCTCATGTATGTTTTACATCCTTTTAGCCTAAAAGGTCCTTTGGTGTGTGATGTTCTATACATGCAAAAAGAATGATTCATACCACCCGAAGCAATGACTGTTCTGTTCGAGGTAACATTACCCAGTCTTAATGGACGAAGTGTTTCCGGGAACTTTATGTCGATTAAGGATTCGAAACCTCTTATCTGTCAACAAGACATATTGGTAAACACATTGATTTCGTTGTCAGAAACCCGTTTGTTAGGAATGCCCAGTAGCTATATCTCATTTGAAACGACAAACGAACACTTTTTATTCTTGTCATATGTAATAGGAAACAACAAACACAATGTTTCATTCTTGTTCTGGTACCTGTCTCTTCTCCATTTACAATCTAAGGCGCCTGCAAGGTTTACAATAAAATGAAACCTGTAATGCGCCACTGCTACGCAAGCTACAGTCTACTGTCTCAAGACGAACAGCCATATGGTGTCGGTTGGACGTCATCTCAAGGAGACGCATCTCAGAACAATTCCGGCCCTGAATTTCAATATACAAGCATGCATGATTTGGATGGTATACCTTATCGCGGAAAAATAGCCTGGTATTCAGGTGGCGGTTACGTTCACATACTTCGAGGCACGGAAAGTGAGATGATTCAATGGGTCACAGAGCTAGCACTGGATTGATGAACGTACACGAGCGGTCATTGTACAATTTGCCACCTACAACCCTTCAACAAACCTGTTTGCGATCGCCATGATTTTATTCGAAATGCCGGGTACTGGGAATCTTATCCCGTCGGATCGTATAGAAGTTGCCGACCTGTTTGGATCAGTGAATTCGCAAACGCTGGCGCAGGATATCACACTCAAGGTTAGCCAAACGGTCCCAGAAAAGTATAATGTACAACTGTTTTATACATATCACTACCGGATTTTATGGTTACTTATAAATAATATGTGTTTGGTGTATACTCCATATTTCCCCCGCGATGGAGAGCGAAGATCACCTAGCGAACCGTTCATTAGTAGGTCATAAGATCACGTGATTGTATTGAGGATATAATCTAAACGAGCATATCCAAAAGCAGTTCGTAACTTTCTGTCATATAGAAAAAAAGTTGATGACTTTTAATTTAAAAAACGTAGTAAGCCCATTATAGGGGCATGAAAGTGGCCTTGAGAAAGTGCCTACGGACCTACTTATAGTCCCCTATAGTCGAATAGACATGCATACGTAGCCTGTAACACTGCATTACTCATATCGTTGCCAAGGGAGTTAGTTTCAGTCTTTTCAGTCTAAGTGTCTGTCAGTTAAACAAGCGAACCTTAAAATATTTCGCTTTGTTAACAGTTATGTACCGGATGTCATATCTCATAGAGTGTCTAGACCCTTTACTTATATTAGATGGCGTTTGACCCACACAGTACGGCCCATTGCTCCTTTCCAAGAAAGCATGGTGCACACCAAACTGACATGAAATAGTAACGTTGGAATATATTAGATGGCATCCGTTTGATTTAGTAGACCATCGTAAATCATAGTGTATTAAATGGGATATGGGTCTCCTCAAATAGGTTCGCAATGCATTAAGAACTGACCTAATTACTCCAGCCTTTCTGGTCAGAGGTCTTCGGTGAACCGCATGAGTTTTTCAATGATCCGTGGGCTTCCGTTTATCTGAGTAACAGCTTCCGAGCTCATCGTACATACTTCACAGATGCAGGTTCGAAAGATTTAGCGCAATCATCTGTTATTTATCGACGTCCACCACTTCCGTTCTTCACTCAAGGGTACTGTTATATAGCAAATAGTACGGAAGCATTTGAGATTTGATCTGACCACGGTGCAGTGTTGTTCATTCTTCAGGAGAACATCAGTTCAGTAGAAGCACGTAAGGCCTCTCTGTTTCTTCATTGGATAAGCTTAAACGCAAAACATCTTGTATTTCTTAAAGTGTCTCCAGGACGGGAATGTTGCTTTTTTCAAGGATGTCTCTTCGACACGGTGCAATAGAGGAACTCGTATGTGTTCGTTTTATATCAGGTTTTATCACATTTTTGCTGACAAACAGAATATTTAAACGTAAAATAATCGTTTGACTTGACTTATTCTCTAACGCTCTCTTATTCTTGCTCTTGCCAATACAGGTTCTATTTGTTCTATTTCTGGCTGCAAATTTCATCAAAGAAATACGACAAATTTTCCAACAACGACTCAATTATTTTCGCAAATTTTGGAACTTGGTCGAATTGAGCATTCTCATTGGTTCTACATGTGGTATGGCCGCTCAAATCTATGTGATCCTTTCGGCTCAGCGTGCAGTGGAAGAGTTTTCCAGGACCCAAGGAAAAGTGTTCACCAACTTTATGGTTTTGGCCTACTGGAATGAAGCTCTAACCTACGTGGCGGCTATTATATGTTTTTTGGCCTCTCTGAAATTGCTTAGTATTTTCCAATATAATCAACGTATCAGTCTCTTGGGGTCAGTGTTGCGCTATGCTTTCCAGGACATGAAGTATTTCTTTGTTGCATTCTTTCTGATGTTTATGGGCTTTGTGCTCACCTTCTATGTTCTTTACAATGATAGCCTGGAAGATTTCCGCACAGTTCTTGGCTGCACTGAATCCGCTTTTCAGATCATGCTTGGCAAAGCGGACATGACTCGGATGTATAACACCGAGGTGATATTGGGTCCACTGCTGTTCGCAGCATTCACGTTCTTCATCATCTTCGTACTGGTCAGTATGTTCATCGCAATTTTGGAGGACAGCATACAGCATGTAAAAAAACACTCTGCTTTGCAATCGGACGTATACGAATTGCCGAAATATGCTTTTGCACTGATACTCCAATGGACTCGCCTGAGTCAGACGAAATGGGGAAATAATCTGGTGAATGGAATGAGACCGAAACCACGCGGACGTATAATCGAGGAGTCAGAGCAAAGACTGACTTATAAGTTGAATCAGTTTACTAAGATGACTGAAGAATTACTCTGGTATCTTCAATCTATGATCGCAGTTGATTTGGTCAAAGTGGGGGAAAGCGCAAATGAAACCATGGATGACAACATTCCCAAATCGTTTAGATAGTTCGTTGGTCTACTGAGTGTTGTTTAAATCATATAGGCTGTTGCACTCTCACAAACTCAGTTACAGCGTGTAACATATTTTGCACATCATTATTTGACTATTATTTACCATTGTTGTTTACGTCTTCAATAGCACATGCACTATCCCCAAACCAGCATCAGTCTGTTAACAATACATTGCACCGAGGTTCTATTTATCATTTTTGTTCTGCCTTTGGTTAAAAACTGTCTGTATGTAGTGGTTTTCTGAATAGCAAAATGTCATCTAGTCCATATCGAAGTGCTTAAGAAAGTGGAAAAGAAAGTTTTTCGCCAGTTGATGGCTTCAAAACTGCTTTGAGCATCCGGGAATAACGTGATGAAACAACGAACAGTGACTGTCGAACAGATTATTTATTGAAGTCGCTACATAGATCCCTCCCAGAGGACTACTGAAATGTTCGAATATTTTTGTCACTTCGGTGAGAAAAACTATATTATTCTTCCCCTTAGTGGTCGAAGTTATCAGGATGGTGTATAAAATACTTCATAAAATCGGGAACTTCGGACGATAAATTTTATGTTTTAGTGGAATGGTCACATGGGACTTGCTACTGAAGTTGTTGAATTCTTGTTTGAATTCATTTAGTTTGCTGTGACCAGCGATTGTGTGACTCCCTCAAAGATTCCGACTGAAACCGTGTTTTCTCGCTTGTCTGCTCTGTGTGCATGTTTCTGTCTGTGCTTGGTGTAGGAAGCCTGATACAAACTCAACGCCACCTTCTACAGTCGTGCAACTAATTGTACACAACGAATACTTGCCTTTTTCCTAACGACTCATCCTTTATGCCATTTTTCAGGGTGGTTTCGCTCGCACCTTTTCGAGTGTTGTTTAACGAACTCGACGACTCTAGAAATCTTTTGCTTGGCGTGCTGTTGTGTACCGCCGAATGAACCGAAGCTCATCTCGCGTTCTTCGTGGTTGCTGTTGGTGGCCCCAAACTAGACCAAAGCTAACTACTTACCGAGTTTCCAAACACTGTTGGAAGTATGTGATTTGTTTCTAAACCCTACCGCGTTCCCTCAGTTGGATGCCTGTTAGCACTACATTTCGCCTGCTACTCAGGAAAGACGTTCTGAATTTTTTGTTAACGACGGTAGAGTGCATACCCACTTGCTCACTACAAGCCTTCAGTACTTATGCTTCTTTTGGTAACAGTTTGTCCAACCCTCAAATCCACAGAAATTACAGAACGCCTTGTCCAGTGTTTGTGTAAAATGGAAACATAATGGAACGCTTGCATAAGTAAGATTAAATCATGCACTGAGCCAACATACACGCGTTTACCGTTAGTAGTCTGCTGATCAAACTCTTCTTGGGAGATTATATGCTTTGAGTGTTGTTTGCGGAGAATACACCTCAAACAAATATCCACATTCAGATGTTTATGGAATTATACTGTACAACAAGTCAGTTTCAGAGCAAGATATGTATGCACTACATCATACACAAACTCTAATCTAGTATGTTATGTGTCTGTCTTTTGTGTATTTGCCTGTCTGAACACAATATAACTGAGAAAACCAGCTGATATCATGCAGATGGACATAAACATGATTGTCACTTTTGCGGTTATGTAAGTGTCAGTGTACCAGATAAATTGGGAATGTTTACCTATATGACTGGGTAGTGAGAAGGACCAACGTTTATCCATTTCGGAATGTTTAAACACAAAATAGTCTAGAAAGTTGAGCCTATATGTAAACAACCAAGGGTACGAACGTACACAGCGTGGATAACTGAACTTCATCCTGAAAATAAAAAAAAATTCTCACCATTTTCTGAAAGAAAAAAAACTGCAGTTTGTAACTGCAATTTCTGTGTCGGAAAATATAAAAGGTCAGATCAGATCAGGTCAGTTTCGTACATGACTCACCAAGTCGCCATTTTTAAACACAAATGAAGCCAGGTGTAGTGTGTGAAAAATTCACTGAAAACGGAGACCGAATGTTTATTACACAGAATGTACAAATGGTCTGGTGTAACACAGTAAGCAGCACCGACACTAAACGGTATTTAGAAAAATTAGAGGCCAGCCGTCCACAAGTAATGAAGTCGGATGTGTGTGGTTCCTCGAATCACACCACACAAGCAAGGGAACAGTCGGATGGCACACATCCGAAAATTTTTGGTAACTTGGACGCAATAGGTAACTGTGAGTCTTTCAGCTATTTTCCAGATCGTGCGTTAGGCAGACCAGTTGAGTCTCCGATCCGCTACCTGGTCACCACGATACCATCCGGGTAGGAGAAATCACAGCACAGCCTACGTTTGACTTCATGAGCTCAGAGCTAAATATTTTGGGCCGCCATGTTTAGACAAAACGGTATTCGAAATAAACGATGAAAGCCCAATTAAGGTAATGACGTGTGCGTCACTTTTGGCCATCCGATTCCGGTGTTTCGTGCGCACTAGGTCCTTTATGTTGGGGAACGGTTTCTCCAACTATGTAAATAATGTGATCCTGTGCAGATAGATGGATTGCTTATTACAAACGGTGTGGATTCACTGAACAACATCGCAGGCCACCCAAATAATATTGTTCAGTGCTTGAAGGAGTCGTTGATAGTTAGGAAAGAATATGTAACGTCAAGCAAACCGCACTGAGTAAATGATTTATTCTCGACACACGAAATTCACCTACTAGCGGGTGGTTAATAAAACTATGTGATATTGCAACGGGTTGGAAAGTTGGGTCGAGGGTTAACCCTCTGTGTCTCTACTCGTTTAAACAAAGGTTTATGCACAAAACGTTTCCAACAAAGGTTCACGAATGACACTACAATTAAACGTAGCCAGTGATAACGATCATACGGTTTCTAGGAGGATTCACAAGTTGTAGAGAATCTGCAGATTGGATATAAATGGATATTACCAACGTAAATGTTGTATACATGCGGCATATGTTTTGGCTGGTGGTTGTATCGTATAGCTCACTGTTCCTCTTAGCTTTCAAAATGTCAGGCCACTAAAAGAAGCTACCAGCATCTATGGCTGGAAGTATTGCAGCTACCGTGAACTCTGTCGGAATGTCCGGAGAAAGTCAGAATTGGCGGTCACCAAGCCATGACCAATTGTGGGTACAGAGATATGGGGTAGTTAGGAATACCGAGATCAGACCCATCGCCGTATCTTCAACGTTGATACGTTGTTTCCACAAGATATTGG
>LUCH01000742.1:19179-30620 GCA_013368495.1 Paragonimus heterotremus | reverse complement strand
AACGAAGCTGTGTATATTGCTCTTCAAAATAAACGATATAAGTGGAAATATATTTAGCTTTCACCCTGAGTCGGTTTCTACGTAACAGTAACAAGGCAGCATGTTAGCCAACGAAATCTTAATTTAAACAATATTATGTACAACGTAATTATTCGTGCAATAAAACAACAGTAGCACACAATGTTCGGCTAGAAATTTCAATCACTACAAGGTGTCATTACTTGACGATGTTTTGGGTTTCTGACACTTACCGTCCGCTAAAAGAAAACCCGTGAACCTTTGTTAGGATACCAGCCGGCAATTTGTTTCCATCGTCGAGGTGCATAAATAAATGAGAAAGTGAATAGAAACTATCGATTTGGTGAAGTCCGTTATGATTACTTTTCGGTATGATGTCGACCCACTGAAGTGTATTGCTCAGGTCGGATCACAGATTGTTGACTTGCTGATCTTCGTGATTGACTCTAAATTGTAACTGGCCTCACATTTTTCTTCCTATCTTACGTTTCATTTGTTCTGTTTCTTCTGTTCTTGGTTTTAACACATTCCATTGAATTGGTATATTCGATCAACCGAAACTATAACTTCATTAATGACTAACAATTTCCCTCTAGTTTTACAGTCGAAGTGAATTTAGTTGTTTATTTCATATATTCAGCGCTTTTATCGGCACCGTCGTGAATTACGACTTTCTTTTCACTAGCGTTTTGCTACATCAATGCCATCTTCCTGTCGGCTGCATAGAGGTTAAATTTTTTGTTCGGTTTGATAAGCCTCACCAGTCTCTCAGACTATCCCCGATTTCCCGTTAGTCCATCAACTCGTTCCCTTATCTAGTGATCGGTACACTTTTGGTAACCTCGCTTCGATTTTGTTTCTTGGTGGTGTAACACGTAACTTGTTCTTTGTATCCAATTACTATCGTATACTGACTCTGTTTTCTGTCTGATTTACATTATTTCAGTCTGTGTTTGTTACTATTTTGCCTACCGATTCTGTACATAGGAGGTTTCTACGAAGGAATGCCACTGAGATCTGTTGATGATTGTTCTGTTTAGTACCGTTTTAAACCACCGTCTTCACTGTTGTTCTCAATCTTAGATTCCTTGACTGACTGAGTTACCAACGTTCATTAGGTTACTTGTCGTCAGCAATTCGTTTTATGGATATCGATCTGTTACTTGCATTTAGCAGTGTGACGTGGTCCTGCCGACTACGCGTTGCTAAACGACTTCGATGTTGTTCACAATCAACAGAGAGAGCTGAGAGCATCAGACACTATGTAACCAGTTGCTATTTTTCTGGTTAAAGGCGGCGCACAATGTTTAAACGCACTTAACTCTATGCTAATCGATACTAAAAGGGCGTAGGACAAAAGAAGGGAAATGTGATGCCAACTGGTTTCTCCAGCTGTTGCACTTTCTATCGCTCATGGGCTGAGATCGATCAGCCATTTTGTAGATGGCCTGTCAACGAGCAAGCATTTAACATAAACCCAGAAGAGGTTGAGAAGAGGTTTTACAAAAGGTTGGTCCCAATGTCCACCAACGAAGTGGTGAACAGCTGTTTCGATCTCCTTGGGTCTCATCAGCACCATGCATGTCGGAGAATCAAACTCACAACCCATGAATAAGTTACAGATTGCAGTTGAAGCACTTATCCACTGGACCAATGGGTTACGGTCACCAAGGTTGCAGGAAGCTGTGTGAATTAGTTTCCTTAGTTGTTATGCTTCTTTTCGCCCATGGTCGTAAACTGGTCTGCCACTTTATGATTGGCCACTTATGCACGGTTCGTGGGTTCCATTCACCGGCGTGCATGGTGCTGGTGAGACCCAGCTTGACCGAAACAACTGTCCACCGCTTCGTTGGTGGTCACTGAGACGAACTGTCTGCAATTTGACATTCACTTGAAAAAGCCAAATGTCATGGGGTATGACCACAATGAATATGATGTAGTTACAAGACAAAATATTTGATACATGAAGGCCGGCTTTGAAGTATTCATTAGTTTGGTGCCCCATAGAGGTTTGGTTTAAAACAGCTTCCAGCTCGGTTATCAGTTTGTTCACGGCGTCTAAAGTAGAATCATTCTGATTGTAAGGCGTGTCGCCTGTGTGACTTATTAGGTCGAAACTCCGATGGAAAACCGAAAGGACATCCCTTCAGTTGGCGCCAAGAAGTTGTGATTTCTGCGTGCACTGAAAAAGACTGATTGAACCACAGTAATCCTCCATATAAAATTACGATTCACCAATAATGAGCAAGGTTCAAGAAACGTCCAATGGTATTGGGGAAGTATTCGGATTGTCCCGAATGCAATTGATGGTGGAAAGTGCCTGAGTGAAAATCTAATCTAACAATGGAATGTTTTAGCTGACTGTCAATCATAGACCGTTGAAGGAACAACTAGCATGTGTGCGTAACAGAGTTTTACTCAAAAGCATCGTGTTTATTTTTCACCAAGCCAAACAAAAATGTACAGTGCGGTCTGATGTAGCAGTTGCTCAAGATTAGCAGAATGAAGTATAAAACAGTGAAAACACCACAATATTCTCCTTCCAAGGCATCTACAGCAAGCGTTGATGTCCGGACAGGAGGTACAGTAAACAAAAGTAAAGCAGTTTAACGGAAACCAGCAGACAGTTTAACGTGTCTACCACTGCATACGACTAAATGTAGCGGCGAGTAGTTGGTGTTTGTGAGAGTGGTTGGAAGCTGTAATCGTAGGGACTGATTGAGAGGTAACAAAGGGAGGATTTGTTGCAAACTCACGTGATGTGCTGTCTGCTGATTGTGTAAAATCGCTATCTACATAGGTCATTTTCAAACGGTCAATACTGACGGTATCACATTTTTCATCCCTGACGTGATAACACTGAATGGTCTAGAGTAAGGAGGTCGTAGTGATCGTTTTACTCAATCCCATCGAATGAACACATGTATGCATGTGTGCACATTATGGGGAATACGACCAGGCCGTGCATGTTTCTGTGTGGAAACTGAACAAAGCTTCCGTATGTTCTCCCAAAGGTCCTCAACGCACTTTATTGAGTCATCTGGGTGAGGTGACCAGTAGAATAATTCACCAGGTAATTGCAGAGTTGATCCATACACTAGTTCTGCTGGAGTGGTTCCAAGATCTTCCTTTAGAGGTCATCTCATATCTACCATGGGGACATTCCGTCCACTTGTGTTTAGAGGACTGGGTAATTAATTATGCCTTCAGTTGCTGATGGAAACGCTCCGTTAGACCGTTCGGAGGGGGAGGGATATGTCGTCATTTTGATATGTCTATAACAAAGCATACAGATCGAACCCAACAGTCGACGGCCGAAGGTTCTAATGGGCGTACCGTTTGCTGCTCGAAGTGTAGTGTCATATTCTGATCGTGCGTCCGATACCAAATGCGGGATGACACTAACCTCCGCTCCTGTATCGATTAGAAAGTGCTTTTTAGAGGTCAAATCCCTTAGAAACAAAAGGCGACTGTTTTTTAACTGGTCTGTGGCTGTCGTCGCTAAAACATGCCGGCCTGCCACCAATTTTTGGAACTGGTCCAACAGAATAATACCCAGTCTATACTCACTATCGAAAACCAGACGATAATGAAAAACAAGGACTCAGTACGTTCACCCTCGTATATTAGTAACGACCCTGGAAAGTAGAGGGTACGGAGAAAGCACGTCAAGCTAACGAGGCATGGAGCGAGTTGTTATTGTGTCTCCGGTACGAATATTCTGAAAGAGATAGTTTGACTGGAACAAAAATAGATGAAAAACCAAAATCATCAAGAGTGTACAAGTGAATGCGACTATTAAAAATATCGTACGTTATGGTCGCTAAGCCCTGTCGAATGTACCATAATTGGGTTGAGCAGGATATAGTCATCCGGGAAAAGCGGGAGGAACCGTAATTTTTGTTGACGGCCTTTTGGAGTTTACCACAAACTGCGTTTGTTGGAGCATCAGTTGACAGAAAAAGTGGGTGTTAAGTTTGTTCCCAAAATATGACAAGGCAATGGTTTCATCATTTGCTTACTTTTTAACGCTAAACGCACGGAGCGCTTGAGAATTTAAAACAGTGCCTTTCTTTGATTCCCGTGGAAGATCGGTTAGTGGTTGTAGAATGTATTAACAGTGTGGTATATTGTGACTACAGTAGTCAATCATATCTTTGAAACGCTAAAGTTTTATTGGGATCAGCAACGGGAAATTCCTGTCATGGTTGAACTTTTGTGTCCTGATATCGGATATCCATGGAACTGATAACGTGACCTTGAATCTCCATTGCATCAACGCCGAAGACATTCAGATGGATTGGTACTGTAATGTGCGACCGAAACCAACAGGCGCGCACGAGTTGAATTTGAATTTCTGACGGGGCGTACTGCTGTGTTGTCAGTGTCGTTTTAGTTTTCGTTTGTGTAAGTCGTGTGCATGGCTTACTGGTGTAGCGACCCTATTCGTTATTATCAATTATGTTAGAGCTACGTGCGTCATTGGTACTCTTTCTGTCTTCTACTTTTGTATGTACTTAAACATTTGTTTGAACGAGTAGAGATACCGACAAGTCCCTCGCGCACTCGAACGTACGATCCCGCTCCGTGCACGCTTGTCGCCTCGCTCCGTTATCGTTTCGTATTTGTATCCGCTTATCCTCGCGTTGACTTCGCAAGTCAACAATATACTCTTTGTCTACTCGCTGTATTATTCTCAACCGGTTATCGTCGGTTCGCTCGATCCTACACTGGGCCTTTGGCTCATGCTTGTTTTCTCGTTTTTTTCCTTTTACAAGACTTGTTGGAACTCCTACTTTGGAAGAACGCTGTCCCCCGGCGTCTCCACATTACCCCAAAGTTGGTCCGTGAGTGTAACGGACAATCACAGGAGAAACCGCCGGCTTGCATGTTACAGTATTAGTTCCGAATTGGATGAAACCTACGCACAATAAATGGAGATGCTTTTCGTATTCGCAGTGATCTCGACAAGCACTCGAAAAATCACCGAGTTAAATATAAATAGAATAAAAAGTACCAGTAACCTGGTTCTTAGAACGTTAAAAAGCTTAGGTAGCAATGCGCGGACAAGATGACAATCGGAGAAACTCAGAAAGACCGAAAGGAGTTGCTGTCACCGTTTTTTGGAAAATCATCGGGAGCCACAGATATATGATGATATGCGCACACTAATTCAACTTTGGTAAAAGGAGCTTTGCCATCTAGAGTGAGAAAAAATCGTGGATATGAAGAATGGGGTAACGGTCAGTGTTTGTGACGTTGATCAATCTACAGAATTCGCTGCACGGAAGTCAGTCGCCTAAATGTTTAAGAGCCATATGTGATGGGCCTGGCGGACACTTGTTCGACGGCCTGATAATGCTTAGCTGCAACATGTGGTCAACTTTATCTTCAGCGGCCTTTCGCTTTCGGGTGGCAGACGACGCAATCGGGTGACATTGGATAGACTATAGTGACGATGTGGTAAACTAATTCGTGTTTAAGTATGGACGGCACGTACGAAGAAGCTGAGTTTGGAGGACTTTGGAGCAACGCTGAAACTCGGGGTGCAGTCTCGGGTGTGAGTGAACGCAAGCCAATGGAATTTACTGCAGCCTGTGTGCCTTGTACCTTTAGGAAAGTCGTACGACTCCAAAGATTCCCTTGCTACAGTTCAGCATTAATTCTGGAAACCGACGAAGATTCCACATCGACATTTGCATTCTGGACTTCCGCAGTGACAATTATCCAACAAAGTTGTCGTTACGAGACCGGATCAAGTGTAAGTGAGCGTATGCCATACGCTGCGATTCGACTTCCATTATCAAACATCAGTGCGGGCTAATTAGCTAAAGAAACCTTTTCGTTCTTTGTGAAATGACAATAACTTCAGCTCCGGTATCAATGAGAAATCTGATATCAGTAGACTTATCTGATAAGAATAATAAACAACATGCTGGAATCAAGCCAGCGACATTCGTCGTCTCTACTGGTCGGCCAGCCCGTCTACCGAGGGAGTGGATTTGGAAAGGCACGACTGATTGCACTTATTTGCGTGGTGACAGAAGTTTCGGTGGCACCAAAAAATGATGTGTTTCTGCTCGGTGTTTGTGGACGGTGACGAGTGAACGAACGCATGTTGAATGATGGCCAACCCTAACGGGGAATACAGTTAATCGTTTGTTGTATTTGCGTTGTGAGTACAGCTAACTGCTGAGTAAATGCGTCGTTTGGTTGCTGAGGTGGGGTGCGTAAAATGATAGATGCCAGGTGGGAAGATAGGATAGCTTTCTACCTTTTATCAGCCGCGTCAACTAGTTCCATTATGGAGACGGTGGAAGCAAACAACGCCAGTATTTTGTGAATAGTAAGGGGAGGATTTTTCAACCAAAGCTGTCTGAAAATGGAGTCACATTTTTTGGGGTCCAGTAAACTGTTTCATATGTCGAACCAGTTGTCACCGTTTACGACCTCTCAGCTCAATATTAGGAAATAGTTGGTCCAATTTCTTCTGCTCCAATGATCTAATCCCATTTTCTAAGGCTTCTTTTGAAGTATCATGTGGACTCTCAGAGGCACTTCATGAAAGAGATCGCAAGCTTCTTACGTAATTTCAATTGTGATAGATTGAGAAAAATACGAGTATATCAAAATCTCGTATTTAACTCCACCGGTCATGAATATAGCTCAGGGTTTTTCCCAACCATAGTCTGGGATTGAAAATACAAAAACTGTGAAGTCAAACTTTGAGAGAGGTCTCAATAAAATCGCTGTCAATTTCAACACCACATTGAGAAATTTCAAAAAACAATAAAATATTCAAAATGAAATCAATAAAAAAACCACATCTGGTTCACCAACTTTGATGGAAAAATCCTTCACACAAAATTACGAGTGAAGTCAAGTACTGGATTCATCAATAATGAACAACGTTCATGAAACGTCCAGTGGTATTGGGGAAGTATTCGGAGTGACCCAAGTTCAGCTGATGGGGGAAAGTGCTAGATTGAAAATTTAATCTAACAATGGAATGTTTTAGCTGACTGTCAATCACAGGCCGTTGAATGAACAACTAACAAGTGTACGTAACAGAGTATTATTCAAAAGTATCGTGTTTATTTTTCACCAGGCCAAACAGAAATGTACAATGCGGTCTGATGCAGCGGTTACCTAAGATTAGCAGAACAAGGTTTAACATAATGGGGACATCATATGCTTATATTGCATTGACGGGTACGTGACTGCTTTTTGAAATTGCGCGATGTTTGAAGATTTCGGTGGTATGTTTAAAGTAGGTTACTATACGTGGATCACTCAAGCTGTTCTGTTGTAATGAACGCGCTGTCCTGTTGACGGCGCCATTTTGGTTCTCGTTCATGCAAGTCCTTTACATTTCTCACTGAACCTTTCGCTGAAGCTTGTTTTTGTTGTCTTCTTTTACAGGACTATTTTTAAACCATTATTTCGGGAGAACGCTGTCTCCAGGTGCCCTCGCATTGCACAAAACCAGTTTACCAGTGTAAGGGGTACATGAAGTCAGAACGTCTGGCTTCCCTGCTAAACAGCTGTGGTTGCAACGGATCCACAACTTATCGTGAAATATTTACTGCAGCTCCCTTCTGTTTTTGCTTTAGCATGCGGTACCTGTGATATTCAGAAATGGTATTTCATAAGTGCCATAAAATCGCGTTTGGTGCAAACAAATTTTAAAAATGTGGTTTTATTTCGATGGAGGTTTGAGGTATTTATAGTGGACAAGTGGGTATGCGCTGGACCCTCGTCCACTAACAATTTAATACGCCTTCTCTGAAGAGCAATCGTAACGTAGTCCCAACAGGCATCGAACTAGAGAACGCAGCGGGGTTTGGAAATGAACCGTATATTCCCAGCAGTGTTTGGAAATATGATAAGTAGTTAACCCTAGCCTAGTCTGGGATCAACGGCAGCAACCAAGAGGAAAAGAAGAGAAGCGCGAGATGGGCCACAGCCCACTCGGTGGCGCTCAAAAGCGCGCCAGGTGGAAAGTGTGTGGAAACTTCGAGTGCGTTAAACAATGCTGGAATATGTTCGGGTTAAACGACCTTGAAGAATGAAATTATAGATGAGTCGTTAATAAAAGGCCAAGCATTCATTGTATGCAATTAGTCGCACGACCGAAGAAAGTGGCACTGAATTTATATCAGGCCTCCTGTTGCAGACGTACCCATAATCATGCGTACAGAACAAACATGCTAGAAAACACGGTTGCAGCCGTGATCCTTAGAGAAGTCACACGATCACTGGTCATTACATATCCCACAGGGTAACATCAATTTGGGAACAGACCACGAGCCGAACAATTGAACAAAGGTAGCATACTTTGACCGTTCCACGCGATTTGTGACTTCATTTGAATAAGGTGTTGTGTTTAAGCATGGATTCATGGATCTAGTGGGTACTTGACTGCTGTGGGAATTCCCTAATTTTGTACCCCAGGTTCGGTCAGTTACCTAACTGCACTAATCCAGAGGGCAACAAACGGCTCAGTACTGTGTATATTCCCACGATGAAGGAGCAAGAAAGTGTATATTCATTAAGCGTTACACGTGTAAAGCGCTGAGCAGAAAAGGTGGAGAATTGCTATACCCACGGAAACAGGGTATGGAACTGGGCTGAACAAACACGCCTCAAAAGAACGAGTCCAATTGGGCACTAAAATACCAACAGAAATCAAGTCATTCTAAGAGGTCGCTACAATTCCTCATGGACGTCCGCTAAAAATATATCGCCAAAATGCGGTGACTGCCGCCCAACTGAATAATCTGGAACCAATTTGAACCGTGCGCGTGTTCTGAATGATTGTCATGGGGGATTCGGTACAAACCCAACCGCACTAATTAAGTTGGAGCAACACAGTTTTTGTTGATTTTTGAAGTGGTTGCCTACGTTGATTGTTTGACTATTGTTGTGTTTTTGTAGAAGGTCGGCGACCACGTTCCTTGTCTTCATTTATTCTCTTCTCGTTAGTCCCTCTTCTTACGTTGGAAATCCTATTAGCAGTTATTGCGACATTATCTTGCAAAGAGTGACGTGACCATTCAGGTTACGCACGCGGTAAATCATTTCTGGCACGAGCGTTACCCTTGATGTAATACTAAATCTTGGTGTTGCTTACTCGTGAAAGCTCATTCTTCCAAAGTCTGTTTATCTCCACTCCTCACCTCTATATTTTTCTAGTGTGCACCTTGGTTTCATTTGCGCCTTAACGCTCCACCACTATGCGACCGATGAATTTGATCATGTTCAAGTGAGCCTTCATTCTCAGTACTTGTATATTTGATGGGTTTAATATCGAGGATTGTTGTTATTTTCTTCCCCTTAGGCTGGAGCTTGTCTATAAGAAATTTGATGGCTGGAAAACTTACTGTGGCTTTATTCTACCCGGCCAGTCACTTTCATGACTAGTGTCCCTCAGCCCTCTACTAACGCTATTTGGAAGTCGCAGTAAAGAGACGGGTAAATCTGTCACTAAACTCTACTACATGCCCTCCTTATCGTACAGGCAGGCAGGCAGGCTTCAGCGAATAAAAGCTGGAAAGCTATGGCAGCAAACTGAGGGAGCTTTTTATACAACCGCACGCCAGCTGCCAGGTAAAAATCCCGTTCACGCAATATTCCGCCGGGCTTCAGAACTCGAGCCGGTGTCGGGATTTTCCAGCGTTATTCCAAATGTCAACGGACAAGACACTGTCTTCACTGGTTTAAATGCCATGGATTCATTGTGCAGTGATCGGTATTGAAAAGTTTGCTGAATATTCAAGCTCACAACGAGTTACGCGTAATCCGTTGATCCAAAAATGCCTTTCTCGATATCCAACGGCGGAGAAGATAATCTGTCTTCGAAACGGTTAATGAGATGGCGCTCGTGAAAACTAGATTTAATACGCTACCGATCGAATCACTGTACGTGAAAATCAAATATCTCACCTCGAATGTGAAAAATCCTCAGGGGTAGAATAAACAGTGTGCCCGAACAGCAAATTTGACACTTATGCACCGCCCAGTGATGGGGGACGATGAAACGGAACTGAGTTCACTCAAACAAATGGTCATTGGTTGGATCGGAGCAAAATGGTTGTCTACACATCGAGAAATGGTAAGAATTGTGAGCTACTCAAGGAAGAATATGGAAGAAGAAGGTGTTATTTTGACATTTAGAAATGTACAGGGCTCTGACTGAATGAGAGTAAGGGAAACGGTTACCGTAGCTGATGTGAGGATAAAAATGGTTGATACTCTTTATTTTTAGAGATAATAATGGAACATAGTGCCACCCTTCAACACTAATCAGTCAAATCACGGCAATCTTGAGATGATGCGGCAAACCTCAACAAAGTCATCAGTAGATACAGCCACACAACGTGCGCCGTTGTACTAACTTCGATGTCGGTGAGTCGTGTCATCATATTTGATTCATATTTCGAAGGTAAACTAAATCAATAAGGTTGTACCAGAAATGCAAGTCTCTTATGTACAGGGATTTCAGTAGTCCCTGTTAGTCCATGGCGATCCCTCTAAATGTCTATTGGAATGCGAAATGTTAGAATCACTGTGCGTGACAATCAACTTATATGAAACCGCATTCCCTTATCAACAGAGCTATCGACTTTATGCTTCCACACTTCTGGAAATGTGTTGTTTGCTCTTATGTCATTTTTGGAGTTGAGCACACTTATTCCGCATGACCGTTTATGAGGCGTTCATGCTGAACAGAAAGTGGAAAATTATTCCTTAGGAACTGCTTGAAGAAGGTGTGTTTGTTGCTGAACGTTGTTATCTCTTAAGGGGTGCTAGTAACGCTGATTGGCTGCCAGCCATCGGAAGGGTACCGGTCACCCACCCTGAATGTGAGTGTTCTCTTGACTTCCGTCCATACGTTAGCAAGTGTGTCAATCTGAAGTGGCTGTTAAGCGGCTCGAGAACCAGCTCTCCCATGCTACCAGTCAATTTATCTACATCGTGAGGTAAATATCTTCTGTATCCAACGTACTGCACAACTTCACTGCGAATGAGTGAATTTCAGCATTTAATATGGAGAGGCCAACAATGGGGAATGTCCACGGAAGGTTTCGTAGATAAAGGTCGAGGTAAAAACTTGATGCAACAACACTATAAGCTACCTAACAATATCCCATTGCTTACCACGCCGAATATTTTGAGGTCAAATGGAACCTACTTGTGGGACGGCCGAAGCAGGAAAGCTTAAGTTTTTTGTTTCTCCTTCCGCTACATGCATTTGAACCAGAAATTTTTGTTTGCACGTACCTTCTATAGGTCAGTTTCTTGCACCAGCTGAGGAGTTTGTGAACTTTTTGATTACAGCGACCTCAAACGGGGTGGATAGCGTCGACGTCGTCTAAATCCCGACCTATACTGCTACCTTGTCGAGGTGGTCGGGCTTGTGT
>LUCH01000742.1:0-15424 GCA_013368495.1 Paragonimus heterotremus | reverse complement strand
TGAGGTGAGCGGCGGCCCGAGCCACAGCACCTTTCGGTCAGGCTCATGGCTGTTATGATGATGATGATGACGTCGTCTAAATAGCTTGTGCCATGCTTATGAAAACTGTAGCAAAGAACGGAGAATTACCTCTGTAGTAATAGATATCAACTGAGCCAGTCGTCTGTGAATACTACTGGAACTTTCCGGAACACAAACGATCAAGCGACTCAACGGTGATCAAGAAAACTGCTCCAGCTTGAACGCCCAGTACCGCGTGAACGCTAAAAGAGCGGGTTGTTATGCTTAGTCAGTTGATTACCCCACACTTAGTCACACGACCGTGCGTGTGAAATGGAGCATATCACCTCAGGAAAGTACCCGGTAACAAAATCCGGGGTCAAAACCAAACGGTTTGCTCAATGGGCAAGCCCCCTAACCAAGTAGGATGAGGGAACAGGCACATTATAACGCTACGACCACAACTATATTATTTGCCGCGGGTGTGTACACGCACTTTCAGTCAATCAAGTAGCTCTGCGCCATCACCCCAGCGTTGTAACCACAAAGGTGTGCGACCTATGAAGTCTGGGCGTTCATGCGCGTCTCTGAAACCATTTCAGTGCACGAAAAGCAATGCTGGACTGTGAACCAGAATGCGCGAGCTGTTGTATGACAGGCAGTTTTGTTGTGAGTAGTATACTACTCACAAGCAGTGTATTATTCACGGACGACATCCAGGAACGAAACGACAGGCTCCGAACGCCAGGAAGACGGCGGACCAGAAGAGACTATCGGAATAGTTTGTACGCGCTATAGCAGGAGTTCCACCAAGGCGAATGACAACGCACTGTCACCCGAAGTATGTGAATGCATGTCTGCCGTGCAAATGAGTGTGCGCGTTTGTGGTTTAGTTTTTCACATGACCTCTACGGGAGTTTACGCAATAAGCGAATTGTCAGGTGGTGCTTCTTTTGCGGTCACAACTGTGTAGGTACAAATAGACGAAGTACATATGTGATGGTTCTCACAACGGATTATGATGCCGTTGTGAAACGATAAGTGTCGATTGGCACCTCTTAGTTTTGTGGTCTCGTTGCTGAGCTTTGTCGTTGCACTTCCCGTCAACATTATCATTTTATCCCTGATGACGACAATTTGCTACGCCATCAAGCTCCTTTAGCGATGTTATCCAGACTGAGATGTTTCGGTTCCCACAGGCAAGCATCGTCCTGAAAAACAGTATACTCAGGATCCGAAGGTGGTTTACCTCTGGTAGGTGCAAACAGTCGCGTCATACGGGTTTTGGATAATTGACTATCACCCAGGGTCACATGTCGATACATGGGAGCACTGGTTAGAGGGAGTTAGGTGAGTGGCACAACGTTCTTCCTACAGATATCGCGTTAATTTGCGCGCAGACTTCCTTGGGATTGTACTGGCCGTGAGTGTATATGCTTCCGATGGATGTTTTGTACACTTTTAGGATACTTTTGTTTCATCAAAGGCATATTGGATTTTGGGGCCCAGGATGGCCATTTCGATCTGTATTTCTGCCTACCTGACTCCGATCAAGTTGAGTTGGGTTATACCACTGTCCTCAGTTCAGTTCAGCTTGCCGGACGGCAATTAAAACACAACTTGGTATGGGCGAATTTATCATGCTAGAACCAGATCGCACTATTGTAGCGTTAGTGACAACCAAAACGTATATCGAACCTTCACTACTGATTCAAACCATGCTCAGTTGGTTCAATGAAGACAGTAACTTCAACCTAACTGAGAAGTCCTGATCACGGGGTTATCGATTGGATAGAACAGAGTGATTCTGTTCATTCTCCTCTCGAAATGATCGGGCAAGCTGAACACTATTCATACAAGGTTGTGGTTAGGCGTTTGGATTTGATTATTCGGTCATGCCTATTGTGAGGTTGCTGGCGTTGTGGTTAACACGCCAGTCTCACAAGCACGAGCGTCAGAGTGCAAACTCCGATCCGGACAAGGATATGCACTACTGATGAGCTCTAATAAGAGCGAAACTCGAGTCTAGTGCTTCCTCTCGAAGTGGGCTAGCCGAAAGGCTTATCTGAATGCGAAGGCTGCGATCGAGTGTGGGTGGTGTTCAATTTTGTAATAGTATATCAAACTTGCTATCATTTATGCCACTTGTGGCTAGAGTGGAGAAGGGCCTGTTGGCGAGTTTAATGCAAGATATGTGGGTACTATTTCTTGGTTGATAAATTACGTTAAAAGAAAGCCAGGGGATCACCAAACAGTTCACCGGATTCAGGTGGGGCCTTACTAGGTTTATCCTCAGCAATAGAGGTACCCTCATGACAACTGAATCCTTCAATTAGGTGAAGTGGTGCGGGCTACAGATAAATAATTACGGCCTAGCGCCAACTACATTTAACAGAAGATGGGTACACAGTTGAGTATAAAGTATATAATGCGAATAGGCACAAACAGGAAACTGGTTAGAAATAGACCAACCAGGAGACTTACATACAATAAGAAATAATGTCCCGGCTGATAAAAGTGTGGATAACAATAACTTGATGTGTGCTGTGTAGGCAGTTGTGCAAGTACAGGATCACGTGAATGCGATGTGGAGCCGTACATTTGTGGTGTAGCTCACGTCCTCCTGTCCGTTGGCTTTGCGCGTCGCCGACTTGTTCACCGTCCGGGACGCGGCATCAGAAGTTGCGGTGTCTGCGAGTTTAGTCGTCTTCGTGTATGGGAGTCACATGTCTTTAAGTACAGCGCCCGGGGTTGACTCAGTTGATGAGCGCGAGTGTCCTGGCCTGTGGCCTTGGTACTCACGATGTTCAAGGAAAGGGGTCACTGTCTGTTGGGTGAGTGGAGGTTAGGAGCGCCCAACAGGGCATGTGTGTGAGTAGAGTGGAATGCCAAACCACACGCCGGCCTGAGAATATGTGACTGTGACCCTAAGAATTGGCCAGCGACATGTGTGTGAGCGAAACAGTTAATCTGTAACCTTTTGGCCAGATGTGGGGGAAATCAATGACTAAGAGTGAGCCGTCCGATCTGGCGCACGGTACTGAACAGTTGCAAATTTAACGAGCGCCACTATCGCTGAAGCATGCAATGTGTCGGTGCCCTCACCTTTTATGTCTAGACGAGGCCAAAGAGCTTACGGTGGTTGCATAGAAATGGTTGTGTAAACTTCATCGCTTTCAGTGTCAGAGTTGGCGGTGCTTGACAGGCTTGAAAGATGGAGCGCACCCGCCTTCGTCTTGTGGGTCGAGGATACGCATCAAAGGTGATTATCTGGACCAACCTCGAGACGTGCTGCAGGTGGTTAGTGGTAGTGAAGACGCCCATGAATTAAGAAGATAAAGTGATTCCCTATTGCAGCTTGAATCCTATGGCCATCTTCAGATCCAGGCAACTGAAAGCACGTCCAAACATGTCGCTTCTTCAAAGTGCGTACGAGCGTGTGACGTCGCAACCGACCTGTTGGTATATTCTGTGTGGTGCTTGCAGTGCTGTAAGCCTCCAGTTGCTGCGAAAACAATGGCAGTTAGTTTTTCATAGAGATCTCTAACTCATCAGTGGGAAGTGAAGTTTCCCCAATACTGCGTTGTCATGAAGCGAAGTAGTGTTTTACATTCGCATTGTGAAACAGCCTACACTCACGACCTAACCGATGGGTGCCTTGCACGTTGCGCCGCAGAAGGGCCAAGCTACTTTTTGTAGTCTAACCTGCCCGCAGTATCCAAGCCGGCTATGTTTCGGACAAAGGGAGAAGTATAAAGTGGGAACGACGCGATCCCTTGGAGAGGAAGTACTAAGAAACTGTTTTTATGAGATCAACTCTCTTTCACCAGAGCCGTACTCTTTTGGCTGGCAGTCTCTTCTGTCTGCATTTGTAGAGCACCGTTGCCCGATTTTCAACAGCACTTTCCGGTGGGTCAACAACTAGGCATTCATTCATGCAAGCCAGTTCTGTCTTCATATTCAACAGTGGACGCTGAGTGTCCTTCAGCGCATTTAGAATATGAGACAAGTGCATCCTTTCTCCCATTACGCACTCTGCAGTGGCAACTAAAGGCAGCAGGGATTTTCGCACCAACTTGTAAGATTTAAAAGGGGCGAGTAATTACTGCGGGGATGTATAATTTGAGGTTTCTCATATAATTGTTATTTTTGACAATTTCAATACCGTATAGCCCGCTTACGTTTTGTCTACGTCCCCATCTGTCTAAAAAATATCTTTATATAACAAATTATGATGACCAAAACGGGTCTTCAAACAAAATCCACTGGTGTCAAAACCACTTGCTCTAGCTTTAAAGTGGATACTGAACGACCTAATGACGAACGCTTTAGGCCCAAAACTTACAAAGGCCCATCCAAAGATGTTGCCTTTAAAGGAACCGAAGATGAGTTGGTGGTTCCCGCCAATACCCTTCTGACTGAGAACTGTTCTGTCCCCCTTGACAATGTATTGGCGGGGTTATTTGGTAAGATATCTAAGGTGGAAGCTGAATTTACCGAACTAAAAACGAGGTATGCTGTACACGATTCTCCAAGGAAGAATCTTATCTTCCTATCTTACATCTTCAAAGTACCGGAACGTCCCAAGATGGATAACGTGGAGAGTGCAAGCATGTTTCTTAACACGTTGACAACAGAAATCACATAACGGGTGCGTTGCACGTATAATGCTATCGCATTCAATGTGCCAGATAAGCTTCACTTCGATGGCATTAAGAAGCTACTCACGAGAATTACTAACACAGACCCGGCATCATATACCCGCATTTGTCCGTAGGAAAACTCGAAAGATATGCTGCCCGCCTTCGTTCAAATTCCAGAGCGAAGCAACTGCGAGACAGTTCATCCAATGTCAGGACCTTATCAAGTCCGAAACCTCCCTTAACCTGTTAAGAATTATGCAGGATAGAGCGCCACTTGAGAGGGAGTATTAAGATCGCTTATTGGGCAACACTGTCACTTCCAAGCGTGTGGCCCAGCATGCATTCAAACAAGGTGCGATGATGTCCAAGGGCAATGAATCGGGTCCAACTGAGTGTGTAACTTCGTCTTGCTGCATCAAACCTGAGCATGATACTGTATCTGCTGAAAACACCAACGACACAACAGAGGGCATCATATTCGCCGACTTGATTAATTTAGCAGTAGATCTTGACAGTTCCAGCAACCTGCCTTACGAAATGGCGGCCCCCGTTGAGGAGTCAACTTCCAAACAACAGCATGTAAATAAATATGCCCAGGTTGAACCTAATGGGACGTCTAGAACTTGACCTGTCAACGCGATAGCTAGATCAGAAAAAGTGAGGTTCAAACCATCTACCGGTCAGACACACGCCGGCATTTCAATTTTTATCTTATCCAATGGAACCCAACAACCGGCCACCAGTGGAACACTGCCTTTAATAAACCCTCCCCAATTCACTATCCCACGAGTCTTTCGTGCTTACCTTCTCCGCATTACAAGGGAAAAATTAAGCATGTAAACCCAAACCCTCACCCAGGGAAAAAGGGATTTTTCTATTATCAACCCCTTATCCTAGGCCTGTTCCCAGCAATAGCAATCTCTTACGTGACACATGTTCTAAAGCAAGACTCAACCAGAATCCCACTATTTCCACCAGAGTTGGTTATCCCGTGGTTAACGCCCCTTCTAATACGAACAGCTCCCATACTATGAATGCTCAACTAAATGCAGCCAGTGGTCCCTTCGCCGACAACGTGCATGTAGATATAACTAGTCCATTTCAAACCTACCCTTTTTTATTGCGTTACACATAGTTAAACCTCCCCTGCCCAGTGCACCTCCCATATCCCCACTGCCCCACCACACCTTACTGACACTTCCAAAATTTTCTGTCATATACTCAGACGCAGGCGACATCCCCTAAGTCACCGATGCGCTCATCACAAACGCATCAAATCAATGGAGGTCACCAAAGCCTCTGATTCACAATGACCCTTCAGTTTGGGACATTTTTAAAGGTCTAAAACGATGTGTAATAAGGAAAATGTACTAGGTTTATTGCTTTCGAATGCACGCTCACTAATCAATAAGACGCATATTTTCAGATCGTCCACTTTCTTATATAGTCCTCGCATTATTCTGGTCACTGAAACTTGGTGTAACCTTAAGACTTCCAACAAACAACTAAATGCTATAGGTTATCATATGTTCCGTAAACATCGCGGAACAGGACGTGGCGGTGGATGCTTAACTTACTTAAGGGAACGGTATTTTGCAACCACACTCAATGAGCCGTGTCTTGGTAGGATTAATGACTCATTGTGGTTGTCAGTGTCAACAGAATCTTGTGAACTACCTTTACAATGCGTCTACAGACCATCTAACACCACTCATGACGAAATGACCGACCTTATTAATGGACTGAATTATGTATCAACTATTTCTACACAGTACATAGTACAAAATAATTGGTGGAGATTTCAGTATATCCCATATTTCTTGGAACTCTTTCACAGCCGTCGGCAAATCAAGCAGCTTCTCGCATGTGTCCAAGTAAATGTTCGGCGCCAGCACGTTTTAGCACTTACTATACTAGACCACACTTCAGATCTCATTTTACAGCAGGTATCTACTGTGCTACATTGTCCGTCCTAGAACAGTTTCTAGGAATGTCGTACATAACATGTTATCGCCAAATAAAATTCATCCACTGCAACATGTTCACCACTCTGTTGGGATCCTTGGAGTGGAACATATTCTTTCTGATCTCCGACCCTAGTACTGCAACCGAAGTATTTAATGAACACTTCAGGTTTTTTATGAATATCTTAGCCCCGGAAAGATCAAAACGCCGTGGTGTGTGGCAAAGGCAGGATCCTCACTCCAATAGAGCACTGTAAGCTAAAATGTCTGAAATCGCGACACCGAAAACACATGATTTCCCCCTCATTATTCAAGTGCATAAAATGTTTGACACTACGGAAGGTAGGACCAAAATGATCCACCCAGATATGGAATAACGTGCGCTGAACAACAAAGAGAAGAGCTGTGAGTTGATGCAGTTATTGAAACGCAGAAACTATACAAGGGACCCCATTATCTCAATAGCCACACTAAGGAACAACACCACCGTAGATGATCCTGTGACAATCTGCGAGGTCCTCAATTCACATTTTGCTGCCTCCTTCAACGCTGGAGGAAATAAATTGCCTCCATCTCCCTGTAAGAGCAAATACGTTCCTAGGCCACGTTTCTGTTGATGGAGTGAAAATAGGCTTTCAGTTAGCTAGTACCAAACACTCTTCGCTTTCTGGTCCAGAGGGTATTCACTCTGTTGCTCTCAAACACGGAGGGAATGACATTCCTCTCCTTCTGCTTATTATTTATACACTTCCTCTAACCTTAAGCCCCTTCACACTCTCAAATAGAAAAATTCTATAGTTCAGCCCCGTTGTAAAGGTGGCTGGCGACGAGATATCAACAATTGTCGTCCAATAACCATATTTCGGTTTGTTCTAGAGTGTTGGAAAGGATAATGATGCGTCACATGGTTGAATTCTTATTATCACAAAATCTTACAAACCACTCCAATCATGAGTTCATCAGCAAACGTTCGTGCATGATGTGCCGGCTGGACTTCTTCAATCATGTTACAAAATCTACTGATTTAAGGAATGCAATTATTATACTTTTGGACATGCAAAAAGCTTTTGATCTTGTGCCTCATAAGCGCCTTCTGATCACAATTGCATCTTTCCGTAGACGTGACCCATTGCTCAGCTGGTTTGCCTCACACCTTGTGGACCGCACACAAACAGTGAAAATAGGAGATTACAGTTCAACGCCTAGACCAGTCACAAGTGGAATGACTCAAGGAAGCTTCCTGAAACCGTTACTCTTTCTTATGTATATAAATGATACATGTAAAGTTATCAAGCATGGCAAACTATTCCTATTCGCTGATGACATCAAACTTGTCTACACTTTTCCTCCTGGCGACCTCAATTCTTCTTTAGGAAAAATACGAGAGGACTTCATGTCACTAGAATCTTGGTGTCAAACTTGGCCTACGAAATTTTCAGCCAATAAATCCGCCATCGTCGCACACGGTTGTCATATACCAGAGGACTTTATAAAGCTGGATGGTCATGGTACTTCAACTGTCAACTCAGTCCGCGACCTGAGTATACGTTACTCACAATCAATCAATTTCGCTTAACATCTATCTCTCCTAGTACCCAAAACTAGACGAACGATTAGATACACTGAGCACTCATTCTTCCTTCCTGCAGCTCGACTACACCTCTATAAGCTGTGCGCACGACCCCAACTTGAACTGCACGTTCATATATAACCACTTGCGCAAGTCTAATAGGCTAGCTGTGGAAAGTCTGCAACGTTCATTCACGTGCATTCTCTGAACTATTGAGAGCACTGCCAGACGCTTGAAACGGATCAATTTTGGCTACGGCGACTCAAGCTGAACCTCGGACTAATGTATACTCTAGTTTATAACAATAAATTCACTATCAACTTCGCGATTTGCCTTCAGCATAACTCAAAATACCACATCAGAAACAAAGAGTTCACTTTGACAGCTCACAAATCCCGTGAAAATCTGCGTTTGAATTTTTCCTAGTAAAATATTCCTACATTTGCAACAAAATCCCACATGCAATTAGAACCAGTAAGAATTCTTACGTACATTAATGTATGTTAATACAAAACAAGCTTAGAAACTTTTCTGACATTAACGAATGTCACGTCTATTTTCAAACTCTGCTTGCCTGAAGACGACATCTTTGAGAACGGACCTGACAACATCTAAACAGCCGATTTAATCTAAAAACATTTGAGGGGAAACCCATGCCACATGATGCAACGCCACACACACTTCGAACTGATCAAAGCTATCAACTTCACCATTGGAGATATTTATCAATTTCGAAACTAAATATTTATCCAGCAGGATAGATCTTGTACACAATTCTGTCCAAAACCTGCAGCTGAACAAAAAAACCATAGCCAACACATGATAACATTATACACATTCCCGTTAGTACTAACAAGACCACCCTGGTACACTCTTACTCCAGACTTAATGATTACCAGTTGGGCATAGTTATCAACCACTATGCAATAGCTGTGCTGTTTGGAAAGTATATATTTAACTTAATTTGTTCGCCTCATATGATTACATATAAATCTATGCCTCTTCCTATCTTAATAGACCACCTAGCAATCTTCCCGTGTTGCTAAACATCTTTTCCATTCTACATATCAGCTACCCAGTAAACACGTGGCCGACTCGGCCAAGTTGGCCAAGAGTGGGCCAGGTGTTGGCCTGTCTTTTCTACTCAACTGACCAACCAAAGATGAGAAACCATGGTGAATGGCACGTTATCATGGGACTACTTTTGTAGTTGCATAATGATTGCGAATAATCTAAGAATGGCATTTTTCATTGCAATAGATAGATATTTGATTACGGAATAGGTGGTTGCCAGTTGAGGGTACATTTTGTTCATCCAGGCTAGTTCGATAGCTCTGGGTCATTTGATTGTCACGTGCCTCTGGTTTGGTCGGTTTACGCGCTTGTTTATTGTGACATTTTACGGGTAATCTCAGACGACAATATGTCATGTCACTCTGAATGATTGTGTGATATAACGTACTTGTATTGTTAAGTGAAGACATGTTAAAACTTGACCTGAGGACTAATTTTAACCTAGGTGTTTGATCTTTCGATCTTCATACTCTCTGAAGTCATCTGGTGAATAAACTATTGATGCACCTTGAGTTTCGGGCGAAGGCTGTATTTTCGTACCAATATATATCGTTGAATATGGCGGGAACGTCTACGATTCGGCATCAGTTTCACCGGTGTTTCCTCCATTACTATCCCTGTCTTCTTGGAGGATGAAATTATTCCGTCAGAGGAACTTGGTAGTCCCTCATTTTGTTACGTTTATTTGTAATTGAAGATGTCGAAGATGACCAACTGATGAAGGATATGCGTCCCGCCTCACCTGTTGAGGCGATACGCAATCCGCAAGGTTCATGTGTTTGTTAATCAAGGCGGAAACATAGTGTTGACGCCTTGTATTCCCATGAATATCAGCAATCAACTTTTACTTTCAGTTCATTGATAGGTGCAGGTGGTCGTGAAGATGTATTCACATATGTATACTAAATCGACCTAGGAATTCGGCTGTAGTCATATACCAAGAAAGGCTGTGAATCAATCTCTTTTTGCGGCATAGGATAGCACTTGTTTGCTAGAGATATATAATTTATTAGCTAATGCAAAATTATAAATTTTATGCAGAAGGTTCGTTCGGAAAACATCAGATTCCAATTTTCGTCGTACCTTACATGCTCAGCCAGCACATATGACAGTCCCATTTGGGGGGAGTAATTAATTCGTCTCATACGCAGTGTACGAAGAATTTATCTAATAAGTAATATCTAACTAGCGTTTGTTACCGCCGCCGTAGCTGTAAAGTCGATAGACGTTGTAACATTTTTCGTTTTTCTTTATATTTGCATTATGTGGTGTCTCGCGGCAACTTGAATTTCCGACTTCTCGAAGCAACCCTGTCTTGGGTTGACTTGCATTCTATTGCCCCGTAAGTTGTTTTGCTGCAGCCTTATCGCGAGAGGACGTTCTGTGAGGATTTCCGACAAGCTGTGTAAGTTTAAGGATGAAATACAAAAAATCTATATGTGGTTTGTCATGTCCAGATGATGACGCTCTTTTAGAAACGTTTATTGTTAAACTACTGTTTCTGTCTAGAAAAAGGTGGTAGTAGAGACTGATTAGAAAAAATGCCCTATGACTGTTATGTTTCACTTTTGCTCTACCTCGGTTATTTACGAAGATATGGGATTTCAAACACGCCCATAAAACTTGTATAATTATGGCTGAGGTTCGAATTTTGTATAAGTTCAGGATGGCATATTCCGGTTACTCGACATGAACTGGCAAATATCTGCGGTATTGTTGGAATGCCTAAACAGGATAATGTGTGAGTGTTTTGTTTCGCTTTTGCTCTATCTCGATTATTTATTTCAAACTCATCCTTGCAACCTCATCTTCTATTTCATTTACAGGTTGCGTACTCAATGGTCAAACAAAGCGTGCGAACGTTACGTTTCAACACACAAGGTTGTTAAGGCAAAAATACGACGATGGATACCAAACGCATGTGTGAGACAGAGAAGACGACACAGAAAAATCACCGTTTCAAGTGCCAGAGAACGATTATTTCTGATGTTACATTGTAGATCTTACATTCTATTACATTTAATTGAATACGACATTCCTTTTTATATACTCATTTCACTCCAACGGGGGAATCAAACACGGTGGATGAGATACAGTACGGTATGGCCATTAATAGCCATAGTATTGTAGCGGCTATAATGAATGATACTTTTGATAGTCGCACTCACTTTTACATTTTTGATGATTTTGGCTTTCTGCTAAATTTTGTTTTAGTCAAGCTATCCCATTTGCAATATCCGTCCCGAGGCTACAATAACAACGCGCTCCGCTCCCCTCTAACTTGACGCGCCTCTCTGAACACTCTCTTTAGCAGGGTCGATACGAATACGCAAGGGTCAACTCGCTGAATCCTTGCTTTTCATTGTCGATCGGTTTTTGATAGTGATTACAGGCTGGATGTTAATCTGTTGGATCAGTTCCAAAAATTGGTGAGCCTGACGTGACGTAGTGGACAAGTAGGTATGCGCTAGACCCTCGTCCACTAACAAGTTAATACGCCTTTCCTGAAAATCAATGGTAACTTGGTCCCAACGGGCATCGAACCTGAAAACGTAGCTGGGTTTGGAAACAAACTGTGTATTTTCGGCGATATTTGGAAATATGATAAGTAGTTCATTCTAGCCTAGTCTGGGACTAACGGCAACAACCAAGAGGAAAAAGGAGAGAAGCGCGGGATGGGTCACAGCCTACTCGGCGGCGCTTAAAAGCGCACCAAGCGAAAAGTGCGTGGAGCCTTTATGTATTTGTATGGACCCTGGAAAATAGAGTGTACCGAGAAAGAAGTCCAGCTAGCGGGGCACGAAATGCGCTATGCCTACAGCCCCGGGACGGATATTACAAATAGAGTAGCTTGGCTAAAACAAATTTTGGCAAAAAGCCAAAATCATCAGAAATGCACAAGTGAGTGCGATTATCAAAAATATTATTTATTATTGTCGCTACAGTGTGCCCATCGGGGACACTCAGGGGTCACTCGGGTATTCTCACGGGACGGTCCTGTTAACTAGGCTCGGGGGGTGTATATTTATTAGTTATCATGTGCGGTAATCGTTTGATAAAGTGCGAATAGGTAGTAGAAGAAAGTAAATTTACTTACAACATAATGTGGAGGCCGGGCTGGTTTTTCCGCTGTCTTACCCAGCCAGCACGACTGTCCCCTGAGTGTCCTATGGGAGTCCTAACTGTGCAATTTCGGGTCACTCATAGGACACTCAGCGGAAAAACCAGCCAGGGCGCCCATATAGTAGTGTAAATAGTTCTACATTCTTCTAATACCTAGTGACGTCTTAACAAAGGTTTACCGTGCACAAAAAAGAATACATAGCCTCCTCCTAGACAAGCCGTTCCGACCGTCCCATGGGAATATCCGAGTGACCCCTGAGTGTCCCAAACTGGCATATCGTGGTCGTTAATGACTATACGGCACTTTACCTTACTCCACCGTGGCATCGAAATGGTTTTATAAAAAGAATTGTCGTATCAAATAGAATGTATAGAAAAAAAATCAGCAACATAACATCAAAAATCATCACCGTCAGGGCTACTGGTATTTGAAACATGAAATTTTCTGTGTTGCCTCCCGTTTCTTTCACGCGCTTTCTGTATCACGTGCCTTCAGTATACATAGCCGTGCATTTTTCTTGACAGGCTTCGCGTTTATTCGTGACCTTTGCACGCCTCGTTTAGCCACCGAGTAAGCAATATATGCGATACTAGATAAAGTTACAAGGATGAGTCTTAAATGATGTATCCCCGCAAATAACCGGGACATGGCAAACGTGAAACGAAACAGTCATACGGTATTCTCTATAGACATCGAAATAATGCTATAGTCATTTGCTGGTTCATATCGAGTAGGCCGAATATGCCATCCTAAACTTGTACAAAATTCAAACATGAGACATAACAATGCAAGTTTCATGGGTGTGTTTGAAATCCCATATCTTCGTAAATAAGCAAGGTAGAGCAAAAGCGAAACAAAACAATCTTACAATACTCTCCCTAGACGTTCCAGTTATGCCACAGTCATTGGCAATTACCAGTTTAATGGGATTTGCCTTGAAGGTCGTTCAAAAGGCCAAACGGTCTTTTTGGCTCGAATCCTCGATTTTTACATATTTTATGAAATTTCAAAATCGGAAGTTCAGACAAAGTACCTGCAGCACATCGATTGTGAATAAGTGTCGTTGTTTGGAAAATTGGAATAGACCGGAAAAGTCCCAAAAATATTGACTTGGTGATGAAAACTTTTCCAACCATTTTGGCGAAAATATCCCGTTTTCGTCGTTGCTCACTCTTTCCAGTTTTATAAATGTGATCATTGCAATTTTCAAGGTGAACTACGTCATCTCATAGCCTGAGAGTTCTCCATTTTGCGGCGTTTTAAAGATATGGTCAAAGAGGAAATATGTGACCATACAGTGTTGTCATCACATTTCAACAAAAACACTAACACATCCGATAGTGAAACACGTATGACAACGTTTTTGGCTTCTTTGTCTATACGATACTCAAATTATTTCTCTTCGTTTTTAAGATTTCAGGTAGACACTGGTCGATGAAACGTTGCCCTTAGAAATGGTTAGAAGTGACGCCATCATATGACTGTTTCCATCTTCGGTGTATATGGAACGGCATAAGAACAAAGTATCAAGTCCAATTCTATCGCCAGTTATCTTCAGCGGTAAATTCTATCCACTTTACTGCATCAGAGCGCATCGTTATCAGCGGACACAACATCGCGGATGACACCAACACCCACCGTAACACGTTCTGTTGGTAGGGCGCACCGGCCTGAACGTCTTATAGAAGACTAGAATTCGTTACGGGTTGTTCCATTTCAGCCCGATAATAAAACAAAATTCAAAGAAGCCTTTGAAAACTGGAAAAATTCGCAAACCGGTTTTGAAGTATCAAAAATGCGTTTGGATGCATGTCCGTGCATCTAAGTTCACCAGGTAAGTTTGCCATTTGTACATACGCCCACGCTCACCTTTTTCGCCTTTCGTTTCCGTGCACGCGCTCACGGTAGGGGTCGATGGATGTTTACAACGCAAACGCCTTCATTTGACCACTGCATTTATCTCCAGGACTTCGAAATACTAACACTGAAGTCCCTCATTCGTTTCGAAACCGTAGGAGACGACACTCTAGAAGGAGCTCGAAAGAAACCGTTGGTATTAGTGCTCTTCTACCTGCGGCATCTGAAAATCGGAGTATTGGCTGCAAGCCGTTGCGGTATAAACTATGCCAGGCCGAGGGTGGTTGACCACAGCTGGACATCACGTAGGTCAAAAGATTGCGTTTGCAGTACGCTTCTGGAGGGAAGCTGTGTAGTGGCCTCGAGATAACGCCGATCAGCCTACTGTACGGCGCGTGAAATTCCTCCCAAAACCTTAGTCCACATTGTACGTATGATCTTAATAATCTTTGTCTGCCGCCGGCCTGCTACATGCAACCTCATTTGTTTGTTTACATGCTGTGGACTCATGTGCGCTAATCACGTCATTTACTCTCTTCCGGCTTGCTCGTGTGCTCGACGATTGAATCCTCAACATTTCTATCTACCCTCGCTTATCAGTATCGTTTAACGCTATTCGAGACTTATTTCGTTGCGTATACCTGAGAGAGCCTTCATTTAGTGAACATACTTAACGAAAATGACCTTGAAGGTCGCTCCAAACGGAAGAAATGGTTAGTTTAGCGTTAATCTCTTGCAGCAGCACATCGCTTTGTGGTCAAGGTCACATATCTCAACAGACTTATTGTGGTTTGTGCTTAGAATGTTATGCCTGCATATCCACCGCTAAGCGGCCCTTATCCCCGGCCACCCGCAGCGATTGCAAACAACTCACAGTTTACCAACCTTACTGCAGTCAATGTCATGTGCACACACACAGGCAACCACAGAAACACACACAACCAACCTCATCTCGGAGATCAGCCTACGACACGTGGTTCAATTCAGTGTCCTTGTCGGAGCTGAGAAGACAACGGGACTGTCTACACATGTGAACACAACTCGTCTGTGTCTATCGCGCACCGGTGAACAAAACGCGGCTACAGTGTACCGTGGCCTACACAGTGTTTCCATCCTGTAGATCATCGGGCCTAAATTTGAGACGTTTGGGGTACATGGTAATCATCTTCTTTGATTCCGTTGATTGTCATAA
>LUCH01000741.1:154455-175523 GCA_013368495.1 Paragonimus heterotremus | reverse complement strand
AGATTACAGTTTTGTCCTCTGGTCACACTTTGCCTTCGGACATACTTAGATTACTGAGGACTAGCCGGGAATTTGGCAAATTTTGAGTTGAACATCGCTCACATTTGATTGCAGCCTTCGCATTCGGAACGACACTTCAACCGGCTTCTTTCGTAAAGAATCACAGGACCGGAGTTTCGCTCACAATAGAGCCCGTCAGTAATGCTTATCCTTGCCACAGCCTGGAACAGAACTCCGGCCACGCTTTTATGAAGCAATTGTGTGGACTACTGCACCAGTGACTTCGCAGTCGGCACACCCGAATTGTTGTGTGAACGCTTGACCACTTTTGCTCGTACTTAATGATCAGGTTGCCCGATCGTCTCGACTTAGGTCAAGTTCTTATGATGACTTCAGCTTGAATGGAGAAACTACGCCTCAGATGGATTATCAAAGATCAGCAACTCGTGATTCGGTTGCAATCTCCACCCCTTCGATGTACCGAATTGGTATTATCCAGTACGAGCCCAGATGAGTGACAGTCTGTAAGCTCCCATCACAAAACCGTAGCGGATGCTCAACAATATACACTAATGACACGATCAGACAAGCGCAAAATCTAAACGGACACTTGGGATATGTCTGACCCAGATTGAGTATCTTTAATACCAGAACAGTGATTGGATAATCGATAAAAATTTTCATTGGTAACATTTCATTCCTGGAGCATAGGCTTCTTCAAACCAGATCTGAAGCTTACACAACTATCTAGCAGTTTGTGATGGTTAGACAACCACCAATGGTTGACGAAAATCGGGTGTCAAGGTAAACAATGCTAAAATTTACAAACCACTCGAAATTGGGGTGGGGAAACAAAATGAGTCAATGGGTTTTGCACCATTTAACATTTTTTATTGTGCGGCAATAATATTACGCATATATGCTTGAATTTCGCCAGGTTGGACAGGTATAAACCAAAGCCAAATAAGAAAGAATCTCATTCAGGTGCTTTCTACTAGCAAAACAACATGAATATCGTTTCAGCTGGAATCGAAAACAACTGAAGGAAGGCAATTCGAAGAAAGATGTTAGACCACAGCGAATGTCGTTCACTTGGGTCACGGTTTTAACTTCTCGAAAATGTGAATAGAGCAGACAAAAAAACTGACATTACACGATTTATGCTCGAGCATATTTCGCCGCATCCCTACTGGCGTTTAGTGCAGACAAGTTGAAATGTACAAAATTCACACTCAAAGGACAATCACAAAAGGTCAGTGTTCAAAGTCAGTTCGGTTGCTACTACGGCAGTATCAACGTCACAAACAATTATTTTTGTATGCACAACTGGGGTGACGGTGACTGATCGCAATGGCCCCGGCATATCGTAACAAACCTTTGTTTCCAGTCAAGAACAGAACACGAAACTACTTTGATGAGTCAGTCAAAATTTGGTTAATCGAGGTTCGGTTCTCTTTGTTTTCAGAAGGGAAAGCCTATTGTGACTAAATCACTCAACTAAATAATTTCAGATGCCCGGATTTCAAAACAGGCTGTCTTTTGTCTTTTACACATTCGTACCAGAAAACCATGACAAAAAATTCAGCGATCAGATCATGAGCATTGGTTTGACATCGTTCAGAGAACAAAACTACTTTTTAATACGTCGTAGACTGTATTCCTTTGTCCGATGTGGCTGAGACACTTACCTACCACGGTGATGTTTGATGGTTGCTCATGAACGGACGTGAGTAGCTTAATGGTCCCCTCTGAATTTGACGTGTGGATAAGCTAAGTTTTATTTAACTGCCTAACAGTTTTTTTGGGGATTGAGTCGATGTCAAACCTCAAAAAGTAACCTTTGTAGGGTGTTGAAAAATATGTTGCTGAAGTGGCGATAACAAATGCCAAGTATATCGTATCTTGTGAAACGTTTTTAAGGATGAGATATTACGCTTACGTACGACCGAAATACACTCAGGTGTAACACAATATGTTGACTTCACTTATCGAATAACAAAATATGAAGAACTGACCTAGCATGTTTAGCACTCAGCTTCGTGATGTTGGGTTCACCGACAATGAAATTTTGAGGTTAGTAATTCGACCACATTTTCATAAAACATTATTTTTTTTAGCGAACTAGATGATTACCAAAACCGGCATATCATTGCAAATACCACACTTTCGCTGTCATTTTCTAGGACTAAGTCTGAACGTGTCATACTTTTCCACATCGGTCTCGTGTTGAGGAAAGTTAGCACTACCAATACACTTCGGACCCAGCTACCCCCGGTTTGCCTTCTCATATCTGATGCCTAATCACGGACGTTTGACAAGATGCGATTGCTAATGTACGTCGGATTTTCGGGAATGAAGACCGCGTGTCTATTCAGTTCATTCAGTAAACCACAGTCGGTATACACCTGTTCCAAGATGATCAGTCAAGCGAATAAAAATGATGTGATTGACAAATTCGAATATGCCGTGTCATTGCACGATTTAGCCGTTACGTGGTGTTTCTATATTCACGTTCCTTTCGTGTGTCTCACAAACTATAACCTTGAGAATATACGAGACTTGCGTAATGTATCGCTTGTGGCCCTGAAATGCCGCACACTTATGGCCTAGTTTTGTCCGTTGCACCACCCCCATCTTTTTTGCATAGGCTGTTATGGTTGATGTTGTTTTACATAACTTCACTTGATAAACACTATTGAACCAAGCACTGATGTTGCTGTGAATATGAGTGTTTAGTTCCATATCCGTACACTTCCGCGTAATGCCTCTACAACACCAACCATTTTAAAGGCAATTTTCTGAGCTATTCTACAGAACGTATCTTTTCATGTTTCATTATGTAAAGTCCTCACAAATTACTGTGGTTACAAGTTATTTAATGCCTAGTCGCTCTTGAAGAAGGTCGTGACGAAACACAGAAGTCCACTTCAGCATATGGTTTCACTAAAGAAGCCATTTATACGCATTTGTACTGCTTGGCTTCGACACCCCGGTGTGTCAGTTCGCTTTCACCTTCAAGAGTGAATCAAGCTGAGTCAAACTCATATTTCTGTATCCTCTGATTTAGATATCTTCAACTCCCCTGTGGAGTCGTGGTTACTAGCATCGTTATAGGCACACTGAACAAGTGCGAAGAAAGTTTATATCATTACGCAAACTAAGCAGTCTGCTTAGTGCCTTTTGAAAAAAAGAACCATACTTTTGCGACATGGATCACGTGGGTATGGGTAGTGTTTTGTTGGAAGAATACACTTATAATTGAACGGTGAATGAAAAATAGCACTTAAAACCCATGCAGTGTGTTTACATAAATAGCCATATTTTGCTAACAGTCCGAACTAGTCACTCTACTCACCGAATTCACTCAAAACAATACCAGCTTCTCCGTAACTGGTCTCCCCCTCATACTCCACCCAATATGTATGAAGGTTTAGTGGATTGATTTCGGAAAATATTGATACTCTACGTTTGTACCCCACTCGCTAACAGCAGGCGGACAAAGAGCCGGTTATGATCAGAAAGAACAATTTTGTGTCAACGGTTGATGTTTGACAATAAATTGTGAGGAATACTGACAGTTAGAAGCTGCATCAGCTATGATCAACATTATGTTGATGAGGAGAACTATAACAGATTAGGACTATACAAAGGAGAATGGGATAGGGATAGCTTTAAGAGTTGGAACATGTACGCGTGGCCTGTTCACGTACGTTACGCGTTATTGTGGTTGGTCAGTTAGTCGTGGCAGGCTGTTTCAGTGATGCGTGAGACTTGTCACCAGCATTTAGATGTACCATCACGTGAACACGCATGAGAACCACTCAGGCGGATGTGTACACTATTAAGCACGTCCTTACGCACTGGTGGAACAAAAATGTAGTGCGACTGATCGTGCATCATTGATGGATGGGGCATTCTGGTGTGATGTGTTTCAAGCCAATAAAGTCCACATCTCTCTGGTGTGCTTATAAGAAGTTGATCTGCATCCAATCTAAAAGGTAATAGGTATACTCATATATGATGAACATGAATCTGTTTGTGTTTATGATTCAAAAAACAGCAACTTTAAATATCCGCAACACATCTCCGGAGGAGATGTCAAGCGCAGCTTAGTGATCAACTCTGAATTCTTAGTCTCATTGAGCGCCGATTAGAAACTTCGTTTTCTACGTTCAGTTAAGGTAGAAAATCATCCCCCTTCACTGAAGTTAACATGTGAACGTAAATCTCCCAGGAAGGGGGTGACAACAATTCCAAAACTTCAAAATCACAAGAATAGCCATGTCTGATTGTAAGATGAAGTATTGTTTTGTAAAATCGTAAAATGGTTCTTCTTGTGAAAACTGACTTATTTTGTACTAATATCTCGGGTTAAATGTAGGCAGATTACCCATAACCCGCTGGGTTGCCCATTCATTCATGTTCCATCGACGTGAAACGAATTAGTATTGACGGTATCCAGCCAAATCTAAGCAACCGCCCATCACTTCCGCGGTGATCACTAGGATGAACTACGCACACAAACCTGTCACAATCATTTCTGGCGCCGTGGTGGATCCTCGTTCAGTGAAAGTCAGCCACGAATAATGATCGACTTTAACACATGCAAAAATGAATTACAGCAACTTAGGGAATCCTTGTGATCAAGACCGGTAGTCTAATAGATAAATGTGCGATTTACCACTCTTGCATAAGCTGTTCGTCACGGCTCCGTCTGCTTATGTGTATGCCGCCCATAGGAATAAGTTACGTCGGAACGGTTGTCCACCACTTCGCTGGTTTTCACCATAAACAGTTGCTTAGAAAACGCAAATTCATTTTCTGTTTCAAGTAGGTGTCTGTGGACTGTTTAGGTTTGATTTTGTCGCAGTGGTTGCTAGTACATACGATGTGTTAATAGAGATCCCTGTAGGTTTGAAGATGACAGATGCTTACTTTAAAAGCTCGACCTATTATTTTATCTTGACGTGGTGATCAGGCTTGTGCATTGCATCGAACAGACATTTGTGTTACCCAGGACTCCGGTCCTAGTAGTTCCGACCAGATCAGTCTAGCCAAATGAGAAGTAGTCAACCGAAAACAGATACATTCATAACTGACAATCTGGCACGATCCTGTAAGTAAGTAGCAAAACTAGTTTTACAATTTTGGCACTGCTTTATTCCGACTGAGGAACATGAGAGTTGGAAAGTATACCTTCAAAATGAATAGCATCCCGATGGCCCGACGGTTGACCTTGACCGCCGGTGTATTATGTAATACGACCGAAAAACATTTGTTTTATTTCAGAAGTCTAATACAGTCTCAAATACATCTACCACGTGCACCAGTTACCAACGTCAGGCAGCGATGCCTTATTCAGGACACCCTCGCGTCAGACAAGCGCTTAAGGGCCAAGTGAGTCAGACCCTTAAGTTATTGACTCCGGATAGGATCCCACAAGAAAATACTGTATCTTGTTGTCTTGCAGATCAGACTTGTGAGTCAATGACTCGGAGTAATGTCCCTCATATTAACACCTTTCCGCGGCATAAACGACCAGAAAGTACCAGGAGTTGTCGTTCTCCCGACAGTGGCAGTAATCATCTAGTACTTCCTCTCCTATTGTGACTTCCAATTTTTATGCCTCTCCCATACCATCTGATGGTGTTTCTTTTCTGAGACTAAGACAATTAGCAAAAATTGGCGTTTCCAGAGTTCGTACTTTTCTCCAGGCTGGAACTTGATGTGTGCTGCACATTAGACAATTGAATCTGAGATACTAGAACAGTCGTTTGATTGAGTTCGACTCAAGACAGCTGTCGATCCAACCGCTTCCCTCGCATGGTCGTCAGTGAAGTTGCAGCCAATTTGTCTGGTCAAGTTGAAGTGAGAATCGCACTGGGTTCCACAGGGAGGATTGCTTACGCGCTTGTACATAATTAACTGACGACCTCCACGATCTCATGACTAACAGTGTAAGTAACAGACAAAATACATTGTCGAACATTCTCAGAACTACATTTAATGACTGCATTTTCGCAAAGTATTTCATTCAACCACTTACAGGAACTTCAACTTTCACTCTATGGAGTATGCATAACGGAATACTTATTATCAGTATTGAGAACAGACGACTAAAATATGATCATATTAGAATAAATTAACCAGTAAGCAACACAAGCAAAATATTCAGAATTATTTCAACTCTCCTATGTTATCTAGACGATTAACATTCCTAACGGATACCAAGCTCATACGATAAGGTGATTAGGTAAGAATTTCTGGTCTCTGAGACCTGTATGACGTAGAGCTTCGGATAACGTTTTAATACTCACTTCAGAAAATCAACAGATGATCTAAAATGTGTCTACTTCACTATAGAATAAAACCTGTGACCTATGAAGAATATATAAATCTTACAGGTTAGCTGTACAGTGTATGCTCGACTATTCGCAGAATGTTATCCAAAACTCAGAAGAACAAAAAAGTATTAGGAGTAAGTTCTGAAATATGATCTCTTTTAGTACAAAAGATCACTGTAGTTTAATTAGAGGAATGCACACATGTGCAACTTCAACATGAGGAGCATATACAAAACAACCTAAATAGATCAGATCAAGAAGTGAATTGTGCAATAATAAAATAAATGGCTATCCGGATTAAGGTTTTGCTGCGATCTAAATATGTCCTGTTCGGCTACTACGCTACTTGAAATCACCGTCGTAATGTTTACACAAACTGTTTGTGAATAGTTGAGGACAGCAAAAGTACACAGTTGATAGCATTCGGGCAAATTTCAGAATACATCCTCTCATGTACGTGAGCTACGCAGTGAATGTTTCGAGCGAGGTCACTGTACGTAGTGTTTCAGACAGACTTTTGACAAATGAGGAGATTGAATTTCGTTCATGAGCTAGTAAATCTACGCTGGTAAGCACTTAGAAATGTGCTTCGCCAATCCGGGTGCTCAGCAGACGGTATGTTATTCTAATGTTGTGCTTTTTTGCAACTACATGAACATTTGTAGATCACATGAATAGTCACAAAATCTGTATGAAACAGAAGAAGACTTTGTACACTGCATTGCATAACACATTCTGGAAAGGGTGAAGTTTAGATGTTGTTTCAGGTGCTTGGCAAACTAATCACTTATGAACGGATTCCCAAGTAAACCAATTTCAGCGGCACATCTGTTTTCTCCGTTAATTCGACTCTGGAGGGGTGAAGTAGGCAGCATCTTTTGTACGTAAAAACAGGGTTACGTCCTATGTTCGGCGGTGTTTCCTTTGTTTAGATTCGGAGGACTTCACTAAACAAAGTGTGCTGAATATTTTGATTTGTATGAGGCGAAAATCCAGTTAGTGAACTTATTGTTCTAGTTGTGTTCGTTTTCCGAAGACTGACCCTGAAATCGACCTATACTTCCCCCAGTGTATCAGGACGTCACAGAGAAGAGATTAGCTCGATCTTCTTCCCACCGTGAGTCTGATATTTGGGTGCACAGAGTTGAACATAGAAGACAGGCAGTCTGCATCGTTTTACCTCTGGCCACGACCAAGTTGTTGTCCAAATACAGTTTGTACAGAGTTACTATTTCAATGTTGTCTATCAACTTTTTGTTAACGCTTCGTAAGAAAAATTTAGGCCAGATGCATTCTGTTGGGCTAACCATAACTACTCCATCAATTTGATGATGAAGATCGTTTCCAGAATCAATTTGTACACAGTGTGTGCGTGATAAGTTAGCGATTATCGGAACCGGTACATTTAGAATGTGGCAATAAATTCATCCGAATAGCCAGCGTATTTTTTATTCCTGTATGTTTACCCCTGGTTTGTTTCGCATATGTCTCATAATCAGATTTAATATGCAACTGCATTTGGTATGTTTGAAAGGTTACGCCGTTTATGATGATTGTTTCTGCTATTTCGTATTTTGCTCTCAAAATGTTTAACGGGAACAGGCTGTTTGTAAGTCAAAAGATAAGCAGGCTTTGTTAAATAGTTTCTAACAGTAAATAGGATACTGATGAATTCAACTGATGAGTTCAACTTTAAAAGTAAATAGGATGAAGATTCATTTCCCTAGTTGGATATACAGGAGGTGTCTACTATAACGAATTTTGTCATCAAGCACATTGACCAATAATTCAAGTAGGCAGAACATAGACGTCTAGATCTGGATGATCTGGATCAAGTAGCTCGTGAATCTGTTAGCGTCTGTCGTTCATCAGAACTTACTACAATGCGATCGGTATGAATAACTTCATGGCACATAGTGAATGTTTGTCGCAAAGCCATTTGTTACGAAGTGATTCAGGAAGTTTCGTATTGAGACGGATGTTATTGTAATTAACGATGATAATAGTGATGAACATTACGTTATTAGATGGAATGAGAAGGCGGACGGAGATAATGGTATGGACGAAATATTACTAATCACAAGCGCTCTACAAACGACATCATTTACGTCTTAAGGTCAACCGTTCGCGCTCAGCTCTTTAAAATACCTGTTTTTCATACACAAATATTTCACAAGACATTACCTTTCCTCACTCGTGTTTGTATGCGCACGGGAAAAGTGGAGTAACGAGATAACTCTGTGGTTCATCCACGATCGATTAAAAATATGTATTCATGTTATATTCTAGAAACAATTTTGTCCCAGTATGCTGAGCATTTTGGTTTCTTCCATACTCAATGAAACAACCACACATTAATATTGTTGAAAGACCAGTGTTGTGATCCAAGAACGCGAATGGTACAAGGGTTATTTATTCAAGAAAGCAACACACAGGTTAAGCGCTTAAACATGACCACAAACAAAATCACTCAGTAGCCTACGTTACTCGTCTCAGACCGTCTCGGTTGCTACAGACGCAAGACGTAGCAAGGACCATTTTGAGCGATGCGGCACTCCGATATTTCTTCCTGTATTTTTCCTGCGGTTACTTTGTCGTCAAATTATATGCTCTGGTCCTACTACTGAACAGCAGTCGTATGGGTAATAGACTATGATCGCTCATCCTCACTAAACTAGTTGGCGGTAAAACCGTGTAAAGTTAGCACTTGTAAGCGAGTTTGAGAAAAATCGATAGACAACTGAGCTGCAGAACATGGATACGGTTGCGGTCTACCAAGTATTCAAAATAATCAGTTCCTATGGTAAAAAAACGACGGCTGACTGGAAACAGTTGTGATTGAACAAGCACAATTTTAAGGAATCATCTACAAACTAAACTCTCTCAGAGTTTAGCTTATTTTCTTGGACGTGAACGTGGAGTCTTTCAACCAATAATAATGTCACGACTAACATTGATGGGATATCCTGAGTAGGCATATCCAGACATCAGTTTAGTGTTTCCTTCAAGTGAAACGGCTCATTTAATACTGTAAGTTCATTAAATCAAGTTTCCGGTGATGATTTTGAATGTCTGTGGAGCAGATATCAAACAGTTTACTTCACTTTTGCGCACATGATCATTTATTCTGTTGAAATCGACGGTTTATCCAACGAGTTGGCTATGAAACAAGAACAGCAAGAGGTCTAGTGCTATCCCTTGCAAATCACGCTTTGTGATGACCCAGCGCGCGTTACACAGCTTTTGTGATCAGCCAAAAGGTTTAAGTCTGAGGATCGTCGTTTGCAGTTGTCATCTCGTAGCAGCTAGATAATCTATGGAGCAGCCGTTCAGATAGATAAATCAGTGTGGCTCATTACCGGAATTGCCGATATGGTGAGCACCGAAGTGCCTGTTGGGTGATTTCAAGCTGATATGTGTGGAATCATCAACAACATGTTTTCTTTTCTGAGCTTGTTCATGAAGAAGTCGGGGCTTTGGTTTTTAACTTGGAAATCTTTGTATTTTTTTGTTCAGTAGCGGAAAAGCAGGATATCTGACTTAGCTTTCACACACCTTCCACTTGGATGTGCTGTACGAAGTATCTACTCAAAAGGACTGTACGGGGAAACTTCGTTCGTTACCATGTCACTGTGGGAAGAGGAAGTTATTAGGCCACTAATGTCTTTGCTACGGGTTGACACAGAAAGTGATATGGGAAACCAACTTCTACTCATCATATCCGAAAAATGCCAGGCAAATATCTGCCCATTGTACAAGAATACTCATAAGTATTATGAATGAGCAATATGTAAGCTTTGCTTAAGCTGATACCCAAGCCGCCTTCTTATTTATAGAATCAGAGTTGATTGCTGTTTGGCGGCGGTTTCAACAGCCTTTCGGTCTTGTTTTGTCTTTTGACTAATGTAATTGAATAAGGGTAATCACATCAATAACAGTTTCGGTGAGCATTTCGATTTAAAGCTTCGAGCAAGACTACACATTATTATCGAAGTAGGTTTACACATGGACCGCCCAAATCGCTTCGATGAACTGTCATACTGTTTGCATCTGTAGGCAAGGGTGAATCTATCTATCACGGTTAGGACGACGGATAAAATGACCTAGTCCTTTTCGTTATCAACAATAGCTACTTAAATTAATAAAACTAGGAAAATCTCCACAATTGAAATGTCTTCCTTAACTGGCTATCTGGTTAAAATCTTTTCCCAAGGAACATGTCTCAGATTGTTTGTTATTGTAATTTAAAACGACCAAAGATTCTGTGGTTCACTCTTCACATTTTCGGTTATAAAATCTTATGCTTTATGGAATAGATTACGTATGGCATCGCCGATATAGGCGAGTACTGAAAGTCTTTACATTATAAGCAACTAGTAGTAGTGATTTTAAAGTGGGGACAACTATTTCATAAGAACTTAGGAAAAGAAGATTATGAATAAATAAGCAACCTGTCGCTTGTAAACTTACATAACGTTGAATGACTGTTTTAGCCGGCTAGTCAATAACTTTTCATTTGATGACTGACCCATTAACGCTTGCTATTCTTGTGAGATGATTTGTCAACTGTTCAATATTGCTAACTACGCAGCGTCTCAAATTTGACAGACAGGTTGTTTTTCGCATTCACCTTTTTACATATCTGTCGCATAATTCTGGTGTCACCGTTTGTTCTTCCCTTGAACGAAGCTGTGTATATTGTTTTGCATAATACACAGTATAGGTCCATCACGGCAGCTACACAATAATGTATAGAATAAAAGCAGTACGCTAGACATAAGCGGATGAAATGGTTCACACAGTTCCGATGGTGGAATGTTTCTGTAGATATGAAAGGTTATCCTTATAATTGTTGTTTTTCACTTGACCAGCCAAAAACTGATAAATAAACATCACACAGAGAAAGATGCCACTGAAGCTTGCCTCACAGTGGCATGATAATACATATCCACTTACTTGAATGCATCTTTCGGGAGAATATATCTAGGTCCTGACTGCATCGATACAATAGTTTCGAACAGCCAGTGAACAAGTCTATATCACGCGTAATGGACCACTGACAAAACCAGCCTAAACAAAAGATATTATGTGAGAGCGTGTGAGATTACGGTACTCACATGCGTAAGATGAACCAAGGGACTGACAGTATCTTGTCTGAGGCACTTATGTTAGTCTGTACATTCTTCAAAACTGCGTTGATTTCCTCGGTATCCTGTCTAAATTTCAACATGTCAGCTGCTATCTTCTACAGTTTGACGATCTGATGTACACGACTCAACATTACGACGGTGAAATATTAACACAGGAAAAACTAGTGACATTGATGTTTTTACATTATCCCGACGGGTTTTAGTAATTTAAGCGATGTTAGTAGCGGACGAGGCTTGTGATTTCTGAAGGCTAGGAGTATTCCCAAATTTCTGTACCTTGTAATGAACCGCGTGACATTGAAGGTTCTAAATGTAGCCTACCTGCTCTAAATTAATATATTATATTTTTTAACTTTAAGCCATCATTAGTTTCTAGCTCGTTTTTATTTATTTCGGAATCACCCAATTTTTACTAAAGAGAATTCTAACGTGAGATAATGATTTGTTATTGTTTTTCTATGACTCGCAGAGATTATTCTAGAAGCAATTCGCCACTGCGCCTTGAATACATACAGGGACAGTTGACTACCACATATTGCAATCAAGTGTCGGGCTGCTAAAATTCGTCAGGGAAGAACACAGCTGGAAGGAGTACGACGTTTAGAGCAGTCAGTGCAGACAACATCCATTGAAAACATCAGTTGTGTAGAAGATTGACTGGCAACTGTGCGTAAAACAGCAACCACTTCAGACGTCGTACATTAAGTTGGTCATCAGCGTTTGGCCATGTCTTTATTGAACGGGATGAAATTGAAGAAAAACAAGATTCAAATTTCGAAGAAAATAACTCAAGCTCATACACAAACACCGGGATCATTGGAAATAGAGATTCACAGTTGCGGGCTAAGTCATTACGTTTATGAAACAGAGGAAATTTCTTGGCAGTTGAATCACGACGTCCATGCAATCAGAGAATTCAGCTGTTTAGTTTGATGTTGATAAGTTTGTACATTTCATTTTCTGTATTGCTGAGGGCTTGGTGCTAAACATCTCTTTACAATACAAGATAACAACCACAGATGGTAACTATTCGGAATCACCGCGGCAGGAAGACAGGCAAGTGTCAATGCAGTGGTTCCTTTTGGTTACATCTCAGCTCTCATCACTCGTGAATACTGGACTTCCTCATTCTGTATAGTCCTAAAACATTTATCGGCTATCAGCTATGAGCACTTTTCCGTTAATGCACCATCACGTGCATCGAGTTCAGAACTTTCAACATCTCTCATATACAAGTACATGTGGTCCTCATCGTATGAATGCTATTCACTTTACAGCGAATTAATCCGTCCATTACTTTTCAGTGACTGGAAGTTCCTGTGTTATTGTAAACGAAAGTACTACACCGTTCATTCAACAAGAGGAGTGCGCAAAATTTGATTAACATTTTCCAAATGTTTATCAACAAAGGTTGTCAATCATAAAGTCAGCGCTCACTCCACGTATGACTCGCCGCCTAAATGCTCTGAACAAGAAGATGGATGAATGACTTGCACTGGCCAAAACTTGCTAATTTCCGACTCCTGTTTCGACATAAATGATCAGCGTGAACCATCGTTGCGGGTCTGTCTACACCACTCAAGCTGACTAAAGCAGAGGAAGCACACGACGTCTGAACTCTCCATAAACGCATAGGTGCACTTTCTTAGCAGGCTGCTTCCTCTTGCTGTGTGCATCCGTTGTGAGCAGTTTGCCAGTTCTACCCTTGATACACGGTATGGTAGAACTCAACAAAACAAACAGCCACAAGACGCTTATAGCACTCTGATTGAGCCCTATCGTTGCGCACAAACTAATAACCTGAGTAGCTTGCCAACTTGTGGTGAAAATAGGACACCAACTTGGCAGATTTCATTATGTTATGAGTCATCAGTGTACATGTTTGCACATGTGTACTGGTGCAGAATTCGTAACATGACATTTGATTTACCGGAGAGTGTCCCGTCGTCAACCGGATGTGCTCCTGATCCACACATCAGGTCATGGTTCGTTTGTCATAGAACACATTGTGAAAGAAAACCCTCTGTCCCTCCGTTTATATTTTAGGCACGTTTTTAAAGTTAACAACAAATATTAAAGTTCACAAGTAGCAAAAGAACATGTATCACGAGATATTAAAGTTTCGTTTACACAAAGCGATATATGTATTCTCTCGTTATTGACAAAATGGATCAAACGAATTGAGTGCTTCAATAGTTCAATCCGTACATATCCATCACTATTACTTTAATACAATTCACAATTTCCGTTGACTTAAGCTGACGAGGTCAGTTCGGTATTTCCGCACTATGCAATTCATCAGACAATTTTGTCACAACCACAGTTGGCGATGGGTTGATGTGGACTGGAGCTCATGCACCTGGCAGCCTGTTTACGAAACACTGAAGTTTCCATTATGATAACGCAAGCTAAATTCCGAGTCGGTTGTTAGGGTCGAGGGGGACGGCGTTGAAATGCACATAACATCGTTCCACGTGCAGCGCCTCGTGGTTAAATCCATGCTTGCCTTGTTCCCGAAGAAGTACACTTATAAAACATTGGGTTGGATTAAAAATGACGGTTTAACTTTGTCGCGATGTGAATAAACATTTAAATTTAGCCAGCTTGCCCTCCTTAGGGTTGAGGGTAAGCAGGAAAGGTTTCATATAAGTTAAACACTACCCACAAGTGGTCGCAGCTGTCGCATTTCCATAGACTTTCCGGTTGGCTCCTTTCGAAGAAAAGAATCACTAGACTCGAGTTTCGCTCTCATTAGAGCTCATCAGTAGTGCATGTCCTTGCTACGGCGGGCACATCCGGGACTAAAACTCTAATCACGCTTTCATGAGACAATCGTGTTGACCACTGCACCATTGACCTCACATTAGGCGCGGCTGAATTATCATGTGTGAACGCTCAATCCCTTTCGCTTGTGAGTAATGATCAAGTTGCCTCGAGAGAAGACACAGTAACTGTCTTCATAACTCCAATCGATGATCCATTGACTAGGACTTCTCTGTGAGTAGAAATCACAGAAAGCATCAATTTGTTAAGCGTCATTTTGATTACTGATGGGTTCTAATGTAAACAAAACTCGAGTCTAGGACTTCTTTTTGAAACGGACCGACTGGAAAGTCTACGAGAATGCGACAGCTGCGATCAACTGTGAGTGACGTTCAATCCACTTGAAAACAAAAAATCACTACTATTCATCTGATACAGCTTCCTTTTCATAAGAAAACGCCCGTTTTCCCTAGGAAAGATTATTTTAGATTCAGTACTTCTAGGGGGAAGTTTGAAACCACTATTCTTCCTTCAACGCAGACAGTGGTAAACAAGTAACGAAACGCATGGAACCTTTGACTCTGCTGAACTCGGTACGCGTTGACATAAAGTGGGGTGTTTGATACAAACGACATCGGCTGACCAGTCCAATCTAATTGCAAATTGCTTTCAATCCGGACAGTCGGTCTTGTAGGTTCTTTTTTCGTGCTTTACGTTTAGTGTATCGAATCGGTAAACATCAGTTAGCAAGTCTAACGAGATCAGAGAGTTCGCCCCTTTATGGAAGTGTTAATCGCGAAGTAATCGATTAGAGTTAACAGAGAGTGTCTGTCTCTCCTATCGAGACGATCGGACAGCTTGATTACTACGCTTAAGCGAAACAGGTTGAACGTTCGGATGTAATGATTCGGTCCTGTTTAATGTGAGGTCAGTGGTGCAGTGGCCAACGTGGTTGTTTCATGAAAGCGTGACCGGAGTTCTTATCCTGACCTTGGCAAGGACTTGCATTGCAGACAAAACCAAAGAAGGACCAGTCTCTAGTCTAATGCTTTCCGCTAAAAACGTTTGGCTGAGAAGTCTGTCGAGTATGAAGGCTGCGATCAAATATGAGTGATTTTCCAATTCAGACTGAACAAATCCCCAGCTACCCATCAAGAATCAGCCAATGTTTAGCTAGACAAACAAAAGGCTTTTTGTGCAGACCTTTGGTATTATATTACGAATGTATTGGAGCAGGTGTTTCTGCAAACAGCAGCCAATGACTAGATGAGGTGATTCATTCCATTTGGTCTCCTAGAATGATGTAATCAGTTTCGCTGGTCTATTGCAAGGCAGAAAGCGTGATACTTTTGAGAATTTCACTCTTGGAGTTGATACGGTGGTTGATACGCATCACAATCAGATCGGTAACGCACACACACCTACTGAGAATGACGTATACACCTATGCACACGCGCTGAGGGCCAGGCCTTCTGATAAGAGTACACCGTCCATGGTGACCATCTTGAAAAGATCCCGTCATAAAGAAGCTCCTTGAACATCTCGAGGGTAGCAGCCCCCAAGATTCCATCAGAAGGGCGTTCCAAGTCGGATAGCAAAACTGTGTAGCCCGCAGAAGTAGACCACTATTACTATGTCTAGCCTAAACTTGTGTCCTCTTAAGTGAGTGGTCTCAGACAACCTGAAGAGGTTTCGACTGGGGTGTTCTTCTGTGATCGTGAACTTAAAGATGAGAATCATGTCTTCCGTCGACCGTAAGTTAACAAATGGGAAGCGGTTCAGTCGGTTTATATATGAGTATGAGTACAAATCTATGGCCCTTTTCGTTACACAGATTCAAGGGTAGCTATGTCTTTTCCAGGTATGGAACGCATGTTTATATGTTTACCTCCAACAGAAGTTTTACTAGAGTACCAGAGATGCATGTGAAATAATCTGCTGGAAATTTTCCTATTAATCTACTAAGCGCTGTCAACCTGCCCTTAGCTTTCTTTGCCGAAAGTAAACCCTCACAATATTTCTCTGCGGGATCAATAATAAATGGTTGCCCACCAATCCGGTAGTTTTGCTACTCTCGTGCCGTACATGTATGAGTTTTGATTTACTAATGTTGAACGAAAGGCTGTTGTCTATCGACCACGGGTGCACTGCGTCAAGATCCAGCTGTAGAAGTGCAGAGTCTTCGGGAGAGAATAGAGTGCGTTGCACTTTCGTCCGCACGCATGAGCAAGAGAGATTGGCTAACAGCTGGTAAGTAGTTCACAGATAATAGTAACAACAAGGGGGCTAGTATGGATCCTTGAGAGACTCCCGTGGAAGTCTCGGTGGCGGCAGACAGCTCGCCGTTGATTCTCAGAGTACGTTCTGCCTAATAAGTAGTGTTGAATCCATTTACATCGATGGCTGGCGAGACCCATAGCTGGTAGCTTACTGAGTAGAATGCGGTGATTCACTTTATCAAAAGTCAGTAAGTTCTGAAAAAACAACATCCGCTGGGTGGCGCCATTCCGTAGTCGTGGTCCAGGAGTCTATTGTCCTAGGCAAGTCAGTGATGCACAAATATCTTTATCGGGATCCGCGGTGATGATTCGTTAAGAGTTAGTGGATTGGAGTCGTGCCTTTTTGTCATTATCTGCTATACTTTCCATTACCTTGGAGGTCCATGAAAGCTGTGCAACTGGACGGTATTTGCCTGTCTCGGTTCTGTCGCAGCATTTGTAGATAGGCGAGATAACACCGTGGTTCCAAGTATTGGGAAGGGTACCTGAGATATGAGTGTCGAAACGGACGCAACGTACCCAAAGAACCGCTTGGAACAGGTAAAAACAGCTTCTGCGACCTAGAGCTGACGATCACGATAGTTTGTCCTTACTGCTGTTATGCATCGATTTTGAGCATTTTTGTTGGCACTGTGTGCGCCCTCGGTACCAGATAACGGAAGGCCGTTTCACATAAATTTCTTTTCTTACGTGAAGCGTTTCGTGAAGAGTTTCACTTGCAGAGCCTTATTTACGCCTTTTCTGGAGGAAAAGGAAGATAAAGCTTTCATGACAATTTCGTTTAACTGACCAGTGACGTAGCCGCAGTGGGCTTCGGAAGCAACAGATGTTTCAGTCGTAGGTCATAGCTTGTCCGTTGAACGCCTTCGGACTAAATGGTAGCCGGGGTGGTGTAGGGTGCGGATTAATCACAGCGTCACAGATCAGCTTTAAACAGATAACTGCGTGATCGTTGCCGATCATAGGAGCATCCATCTTAACAGCGTCCACCATGCGTTGTTCGATAGAGAAGAGAAAGTCCAGATGAAATGGGTTATGCTCTTCTCTGTGGCGAGTACGTTGCTGTGCCTTTTTTGAAGGACCCACCTCCAGTGATAGATGGCTGACCTCCGCAGCCTCGGCTCCAGAAGCCATCCGGTTGAGGACATTAATGTGTGGAGGGTTGAACTCCCCGGTTATTGATACTCGATTGTTTTGAGTGTACTTGCCCGGTAGACAGATGTATATAAGGTCTGAGACTATTCTGTTGACACCGAAGGTGGTTTATACAATGTGTTAACGATCAGGTTAACTGGGCAAGAGGTAGCCACGTTTGTCCAGAGGGACATAGGCAACACCTGCAGGTTGTAGTGGACATGTGGGTATGCGCTAGACCCTTGTCCACTAACAATTTAAAATGTCTTACCTGGAGAGCAGTCGAAACGTACTCTCAACAGACATCGAAATAAAGAAGGCAATGGGGTTTGCAAACAAACTGTATATCTCCAGCAATGTTTGAAAATGTGATAAGCAGTTAGCTCTAGCCTAGGCTCGTATCAAAAGCAGCAACCAAGAGAGGAAAGAAAAGAAGCGAGATATGGGCTACGGCCTTATCGGCTGTACTCACAAGCGCACCAGGTGAAAAATGCCTGGAATCTTCGAGTGCATTAAACAACGGTCGGAAAGGTTCGGGTTAAATGACCTTGAAGTATGGAATAATAGATGAGTTGTTAAGAAGAGGGTAGGCATTCGCTGCGTGCAATTAGCTGCACGACTAAAGCATGTGGCATTGAGTGCATATCAGGCCTCTTGCAACAAGCAGACACAGAATCATATGCACAGATCATTCAAGCGGAAAATCGGGTGCAGCCGGAATCCTCAGGGAATCCACACGATCGCTGGACATTACAAGGTGGGGGTCTTCCATCAGTGAATCCCTGACATTCTCCAAGACACAGATCGTCGCTCCTCCTCCAATTCTGCGGACTCAGTCAGTCAGCAACATGTAATAACCTGAGATATCGATTTCTTGTTCGGAAAATTGGTGATCGTGGGTTTCTCTGACTGAGCGTGTTCCCTCAACTCTGGCTTGTTTCTCAAGGATAGCGCATTCGTGTAAATGCACTACCAGCTGAAGATACATGCGTGAGTGGCAGTCTCCGCCTGCTGGGGGCAGCGGCATTTAGAAGGTGGCTGTTGTCAGGAGTAGCCTGAATCGTATCTTGCGTTCTGTTAGTTATGGGAACTGGGTGTGATAAAGAGTGTGTTTCGGGGCGCTAGGAGCTGTATCTGAGTCTACTGGTGGTAGCAACGTTTCATCATATAACTTTCTCATGGGGTTCCGTATAATAGGTTGGAACCATACCCTTTTGATGCGATTGGTTAGCGGACATTTTGTGTCCGAATTCGCGCAATTAGCTTGTTTCGGTAACGAACAGCATTTAGTAGTGCGTACTGTATCATGGGTAATGGTTACTATCAGATTTATGGAAGATACCGCGTCAGCATCAGCGTTCAGATTTTAGCCGATTGGTTGTTTGATGTCCACCAAGTCTGTTCGGAAGGTGAATTCCGGAGTTCAGAGGCCTAGCTTAACAGGCGCACTTTGGCAGATGGTGCAGCAGTAGCGGTTAGCGAGTGTAGGTTTGTCTCCCAATAGTTGATAAATGTCTAAGGTCTAATTCTGCGTCACACTTATAGTTTGTCCAGAACTCACAGAAGTCGCAAACCGTTACTTTACTGCACCCGCTGACCATCCTTGAGAAGGATTTACGGGTATCTATGGATAGATTGTTTGCTGGGCCCGTGAGAATGGATGGTAAACAATTTTTACGTACCAGGTCGGAACATAGGCACAATGGGGGGAGATAACCTGAAAATGCACATGGACAGAAAAATAAAGACAAACTTAATCTTGGCTGAGGTGAGGGAAAACTAAAATTGGCTAAGATGTCATGTACCAACATTTCTCAGCCTATAGGTCAATGAGATATGGTTTACTCTTTTCAAATCTAGATTTCTACAACTCCCGTTACACTACATACTACCGAAATAACTAAGGGAGTTTTCATTCCTTTTATTACAGTGATAGCGCGTTGTGTGGATAGTTCATTGCAATAATATCGCTTCTGTCCACACCAGAAAGTAGATTCCTACAGAAACATTCAGTGTGCCGTAGAATCGGAAAACACATTTTATTTTAGTTGATCAGAGTGTTGATTTTCTCGAAAACTAAATGACAGTTGCTCAGTGTGACACGAATATCACCGTCCCTAGAATTTTTGGAGAGCCAGAGGAATAGTTGTGAAATAAAATACCGTCACATGTTATCGCCTCAGAAGAGCGCCTTAAAGTATTTTCTCTTCAAAAGCACTCGGTAAAACAAGCGAATGACTACGTTAACGATGTGAATGTACTCACTCACGGTAATCAGCTTCAATCTGGTTTTAGTTGAGTTACTGGTAAACAATGCTTTTTTAAGTTAATCATGTGGTCATACATTGATTGCCCAATGAGAACGCAACACTGTGATGCTAGTATTAACCGCATTTGGATGCTTCATTGGATGACGCTGACAGCTAGAGACATTCGAGGATGGTTCACTTGTGTCGCGTGCGTCATGACCGCAAACTAGTCATTGAATCATATCACCGAAAATCCGAATCTCGTTCCAGGTATCTTAGAATATTTTAGTAGGCATAACATAGCGTGGTGACTGTAAACATAACCCCACAGAAATGGAGCAAAATCAAGTAATATACTTCTATTCGGTCTTGTCACTGTTGTCAAGATACGGTCTGTGCAGTTATCTTAAAAAATGATTAACATGGAAACCATTTTGAACTTAAAGAGTTCATTAAAAAATTGATTTACCTTACAGGTAGTTTGGAGTCAATCATTTACAATTGAAAACTGAATGTTCACGAATCGACTATAATTTCTGTTTCCAATACTTAACCACGTCTTTTCCGTACGAATAACAACAGAGTGTGATGAACATGAAAAAGAGTAGGGGAAAGGCGATGTGTACACTGCTATTGCTGTCGTTAACGAGTATGATGATGGCAAGGGTGATGGAATCATACGCAATCATGCGTTGGGTTTTAGTTTAACACTACAGTATTCAAGTAGCCATTCTAGATATTTGATTTTCAAGCGATGCATTAATTTTTCCCGCAGTTCTCTAGAGTCCGCTGTTTGATGACTCCCTGGAAGAGAAAGACAAATGTAGCTCAAGAATTTGAGTTGGATCTATCGGTCAGTTGTTCCAAAACAACTACTACTTAGCCACTGTGAACGATAGTCATTTTGAAACAATTGGTTCCCTTGAACAGTTTGAATAAAGCAGTTCGAACACTGGAAAATATAAGCATCTTATATTGACTCGTCAGTACCAGATTTACCATAACACAGGTGCGTTTTCTATGGCAAACAACTAGATGGATGCATAATCAGTGAGTGGGTTAGGATAGGTCTCTAAGTCCAGGGAAGGGTCAAATTCATGAACAGTTGTTTCTGAACACAAAGTGGTGTCTTGAGTCGGTTGATTTCGA